>JASANE010017029.1:0-16070 GCA_030248225.1 Trileptium ribeirensis
TCCAATTTAATTTCCTAATAATGAGCACAGGTTTTCCAGCTTTAACAGAATTCACAACCATTCTGAACCGAATAAACTTGTGGTCCGAAGCAGAATACTTTGTTAATATTTCCCAACTATAGATATATTGTACGATTAACGTACTAGTAAATGTCAAATAAATAACTTCTCGTCTTTGCGAATCACAAAAGTCGGCTCTTTACCCCGATTAACAATCCAAAGATTGCTAGTGAAGAGAAAGGCCGTCAGTTCTCCACCTCTTCTATTAGTGTTGCTACTACTCATAACATATCATGTTTTGAGAATTAGCATCACAACCTATTATCAATTCTGTTGCCTTATTTTCGCCAAAACTTGTTAAAGCCTTCGGGTTTTTTGCTGGCTGCCCCTCTCTCGCATCATAGGGTAAGTACATAGATGCAAGGTAGAGGTCCCGCGTTCAGCCATTAATTTTGATACAAATTTTTATCACAGCAGAATCACCGTCTGAAAACTGGTTAATAAAACTGGCAATAAGCTCTTCTGAAGCATATATAGCCGCATTTTTGGACTAACACTATAGAAAACTGACCTTTAACGTTTTCGCGTAGGGCCGGAGCACCACCCATGAGAAGCGGTTCCTGAATCAGTGCAACGACCGGACCCGGTGCCAATCTAATTTTTTATTCCAGTTCAATCCTAGAATGCTGGCAGTTAATCTGATACATGATCAGGGGAGCTTCATCATTATGAGCTCCACCAGCCATCATCTGGTCATATTTAGCAGTCTGAACCACTCGCTCCACACTCATGTTTTGTCAGGTTTATCCGAGGGCCGGACCACATATCTTTCTTTAAATATAGTTTTAGTTGGGTTTGTTCTATCACTCTGAGCGCCCTACAACATAATCAATTAATTTTTGGGGGCTGGGACCAGCGAGACGATGCTCCGAATCGGAATCCAGAACGCCATCCCGTCCCGCGATAACGCGGACTTCAGGGTCAAAGAACTGGATGTAATTCATTTTATATCTTAGTCTGTTCCCTTTAGCCCGAATGAGCTCCCAATTTCTTCCCTGAAGTCAAACAGACGACCATGTTGTCTGTTATTTGAGAAGTAGGAAACCCAGTCTTGTACATT
Organism: Trileptium ribeirensis; assembly: GCA_030248225.1. Lineage (NCBI taxonomy): Eukaryota > Metazoa > Nematoda > Enoplea > Enoplida > Thoracostomopsidae > Trileptium > Trileptium ribeirensis. The sequence goes on from JASANE010017029.1 coordinate 1,121, forward strand.
ATGTTCAACCGGGTTCCTACAGAATTCTTCTTTTTGATCACTTCAGGAACTTAAGGTAACCGCTTTTTGCCCACATCAGGCACAAAGCAAACTATTTTAACAGATTCCACCTCAGAAACAAGTAATACTTCTCTCTGAGATGCTCCCTGAGAGGTATTCGATTTTTTGCACAGTTTTCTTGATAAAGTCTAAGGTTACCTGATCATTACATGTGACTTTGAAAAAGCCTTTACTGAGGCCAGAGTCTTCGAAGTTCAGCTCCCTTGCCAGCAGGTCACCCCCAATAGCATCCACCAAGGCAAGGTAGAGATCCAGCGCTTCCTGTTCAGGAATCACCTTCCGGACATTGCCCTTTTCAAGAATGAAAACATTCAACGCGGATGCTGCCGCCATTCTGTATGACCCCACCGTAGTAGGAGCTGTGGTTTTTATCTCATCTAGCCTGGTTGTTAGGGTCCTCCGGAGTGCTTTCCTGCACTTTCCTTTTTCTATTCTCCTGTAATTTAACAGCTCCAGACTGTCCATGTCCTGTTTGGGCTCGGGTTTTCCCTTGGGGTCCGGAAACCACCGCTGTCTTCAGCTGTTTCATCTTCAGTTCAACGTTTTTCTTGACTTGCTAATGGTCTCCCAGACACCATCAGCATGAGAAGCACTTTCTGTCTTATCATCCCTGCCCAAGCAGGTGTAGCAGGATGAGACAGTTGGCAGGGTCAAGTTGAGGCGCGCCCCCCGGAGATTGTGGGATTTCCTTGCCGGGTACCGGGGCACTATTTTTTTCGTTACTCATATAATGATAAATTAAAATAATAATAATACAGAATACATACTTATATATACCCTATATACATAGCATAAATTTATAATATATAAAAATATAATAGGAATAGGGGTAGGAATCTTGGGGGAAATGAGGATAGCCTCAGAGAACAGCTTTATGGTTTTATTAGCTATTCGAGGGTTTACGGTTGACTAACCCAATTTTCGAAAATGTACGTAGCCCATTTTCACTTGTTTGATTATGTGTTGTGTGCAGGTTATCAAGTGTGGTCTATATATAGGTTTCAACGATTTGATTAGCTTGAGTAGTGTGTGCATATTTCAAGCCTTTTCATGGATTTGGGGTCAATAAAGCAGATTTCCACAATATAGTTTGTCTTCTGTTACTTGGTTACGCATTGCGTGCAGGTCATCAAAAATTATTGTCTATATATACATAGGTTTTTCGGTATGCTGAATACGATGTTTTGGCTAGCTAGAAACCAGCACTAGTGTCTTATGCCTTTTCAGATGGTTTCATTGAATTTGTAATCAATGAACCCCATTTCCAGAAAATAACATGTCTTCAGTAGTTTGGTACATGGCATCAAAAATAGTTTATCATGTTGAATCACAATGATTTAGTTATCTAGAGTCCAGTGTGGATATTTCATGCATTCTCAATGGGTTTAAGATGAATGAACCCGGTTTCCCGAAGATAGTGTGTCTTCAGTTGTTTCGCTAAGTGTTGCGTATAGGTGACAATCAAGATTATTGAACCATCTATTGATACTCTTAAAATTCAATTTTCGACGCCGTAGTTTATGTGTTGATCAAAACTTCAAACAAATAGTTGACATGTACTCCGCTATTTAATGCCCGTAGAATTTTAATTTAAACCATACCTAGACCTTAGACATTGTTTGATACAACGGCGAGAACAAGCCGTGGAACGAAACGGTACTAAAAATAACCGCTTCGCCTTCTCTCTTATTCCGAGCACTGGAACGGGAATTTTCAGACCCAAAGATCCCCAATACACCCTATAATCCAGGGCAGAACTGTACTCAGGCCACGCCAAACACGTATATTCATTTTTGAACGTCACATTACATCGACATAGCCTTGTATTCTAGTGCCTACCAATTATGATTATTTTTGCTTCACTTTTTCATTTTATGGAAAAGATACATGTTCTACACACCCCTATAGCAAGTGGAGGTACCTCATGGCTTCGAAATAACAGATTCGCCCGAGTCAAGGTCATTTCCCATCACTTTGGATATTTTTGAACATAAGAGTAAAAAACTGAAAAAATATGTTATGCGTCATTGTAGGACCATAGGGTTAGGTTCCTAAAATTTCTTATGCATGAAATGGAATAAAGTCTAAAAGCAAACAGTCTAAACAGTCCATATTTTTAGAACTAAAGCGTCTATATGTTAAATATGCACCTAATAATTTCCAATGAAAAAGTTCAATTAGTGTACTGCTTTATTAAAAAATGTTATAATGTGAAATATATGACAGTAATGCTACTGATGTCGAGCCTTTAACACTTTGACCATACAACAAATTTAATCCATGAAAAATTCATCGCCATCTAAGTGTGCTCTGTTTAGTCCAATTAATTTTCTATAAAAATATTAAGGTTTTAAATTTTAAACTTAAACAGTAGTTTATAATCCCATCACTGATTTACGGATTCGCCCGATGTTAATCCCGCTACTCATAATGAAGCAGCATAAATTAGCCATCTAGTAAAAGTATAGTCTGTGTCAACTCGTACGGCAAAACCGAGGGCTCACCTCGGTTTAGCTCGCCACGACACCGATATGTTAGAATCCCTACCCCCAACTCTGACACCAGGATTTTTAAACTTTTAACGCGGACACGGTGAGATGTTTATTTTCGACAGCTGTTCAACTTATATTTTCCTTTAAATTTCAACAAATTGTCGTTTTACACCGCTAATACATGTTCAGACAGCCTTCTGTCTGTATTTATGTATAGATTTATCGATTTTTAAAAACAAAATGCAACTAAGCCCAGAATTTAACTAAACTAACATCACCGAACACCAGGGTCAAATGTGACCCTAGGCTTTGACCACGAGTTTAGGAGGGTTTTCGGAAGCCGCAGTACTGGATTCTCCAAACTACCAAAAGTGTAACTGGGAATTATCCCAGTAAGGAATTGGGAGGAGTGAATGAAGTAAGAGTCTGGGTGCGATTTCAACAGTGCAGCTGGAAGTACTGCATATAAGTACAACGTGAAAAACATCAAACATGTGTAATTTAGCGATTGAGTTCATTTGTGGGTATCTTATGAATTTTTAATTCCACAGGTAATAATTTGGAGATCTTTTATCCAAAATAACGGCAAATTCACAGATTTGTATCTCAACACATAACAATTTCAATATTCTCAAGCCCCACAGTACCTAAACGTACGAACTGGCATGCGGGAAGGCTAAAGGTAACCTGGAGAGCATGCACTGGGAGAACCTGGAGGATATAAATACCTTGGCCTTCTGCAAGTTTGGATAAAGTAGAGAGAGTCATCACTTATAAATGACGTCCTGAAAACCACCGTGCGTACCCGAGGGAAACTCTGCACCAACAATGCAGTAGAAGGCGTTACAAATCCTAATATAAATAATCTTGAAAATCGCATAAATAAAAGTTAATCTAAACTGAAACAACAGTGGGATTAAAAAACCAAATATATATATATGTTTGTTACAAATTGGCTTGGTCGCTGCGGAAAATGTGGTTCGCAAATTTTAACAAAGAACCTTATAACATAAAAATTATTAATTACTCCAAAGGAACTTTTAGCGTCATAACGACAGAACATGTGTCACAAATTGGAATTCCCCTAAATTGTATAACATAATCATACTTAACAATTATATATTCAAAATAGTTTTTATAACCGGTTAGCGTTCAATTACTGCGAAGTAAGAAAAATTATTATCCAACTTAATATAGATATCGGAATATTGCAAACTGAAATCCTCAACACAATGGAACTTTGAAACTGTACAGGTTCAATTTGCCTTAGCTGCAAATAAGAAATCAATCTTAGCCTTAACTCCTCGTTGTCAACTACTTTCTCGCTAAATCAATAATTTCACGCACAGACGTATAAAATTTGTTTACCATACTAAACGATGCACCACGCTCAGCTCCAATCGCAGTCGGAAAACTAGTCGACAATTCTTGATGATGTTGTTGCACTTGTTGTTGTTGGTCTAAAGCATTTCCCGTTACTCTTCCATCTGCTTCACTTGAAGTTGTAATGGCAACCACCGACGATGATGCTGTTCCGCTAGTGCCACAACTAATACTATTACTAGCGCGCTGCAAAACATGCCCATGACCCGTGCCGGTAGGCTCACTCAACTGATGTTGATATTTCATTCCTGCTGGGCCGGTAGGTGAAAAATGTTGCGGCTCACCACATGAAGAAGGTAGTGTAGCGCTGTTTTGAGGTCCTCTTGCTGCTGTTACAGTTGTAACTGTGGCACCGCTGCTTCCCGGCGCAATCCGAACACCATTATGTAGAGCTGATGACAGCGGAACCGTCGCAGGCGATCGCGAAGACGGAGCGCTCGGATGACGCTGCTTCAAGACGCTCTGTAAATATAACGTGTGTCCGTAATACGTCATTTCAATAATTTTCCAAAGTCAGTTTTGATATGAGACTGATCATTCAGTGAAAGCTTTTGGTCTTCATCACCTTTTTGCATAAACGGATGTACAGCCACAGACAAAATTTCAAACGCAAAAACGTTCGTTTCTAAACGAACGTTACAACGTTAGTTTGCGTTTACGTTTGTTTATAAACAAACTAACGCTCCAAACTTTCTTTTCCGTTTACGTTCGTCCGCGTTTAGCGCTCGTTGTTATGCAATTATGTTTGTGCGTAACTGTAAATCAGCACGAGTTTACATGGGAATGCAAAGCAGTGTCATACACTTCTCTAATGCACTCTTGGTATAAATAAATACAGCGAAAGTGTTACGCAATGTCCTGTTCCTACATGATCAAGCAATGTTATCAAAACATATTTTGTTTGGCCATGTGTCATTATTACATACATATATCACCAGTATACACAAATCCTGAATCTTCCGTGATCTATGTTAAAATGGGCCATTATGTACAGTTACAATCAGAATTAAGTGCTCAAAAATCGATTGAAGCTTCGTTCGATTTCGATCGTTTGCGTTTAAACGAAAGTCGATTAATTAATTAGAATGTCGATTGTGCCAAAATAAAAAATAATGTAATAAATATGTTAGTTCGCGTTTAATTTAACGAATTTCGATTGTGTTGAAATAAGAAATATTTTAATTAAAATGTTAGTTTACGTTTAATTGAACGAATTTCGTTTAAACGAAGATCGATCGATTGCGTTTTCGTTCGATTTCGTCTGCGTTCGATTGTGTAAGCACTTAATTCTGACTGTAACTGTAGCTAATTTGGCAAATTTAACCACCCAAAATAAAGGCGAAAACACCCCATGCAGGTTCCGAATATAGCAGCCAGGCCGTTACGCTATAGGTCAAATTTTGACAGAGTAAATCGGCACTAACTTAGCCACCTACACTTCGGATATCTATCCACATTTCCACCTATAATTCAAACATTTGTCCTGGAAGTGAGAGACCAAACGTTTTTTATCCTTGCACAAATTTTGAAATGTAAACTCCACCTCTTGAAGAGACAACATTTTTGTCATTTGTCGTTCTGCAATTATTATATAAATTAGCACAATTAGAAATACTACCATGCATCCATCCTACTTCCTCATGTGTGGTAGCTCCGCAGCACCGTGGTGCAACACTCAAGCAATCCACGTCTAAAAAAGCTTTGTATCCGCAATAAATTTGTGTCGTTATTGATAAATTATTGCGCGAAGCACCGAAGTGTCAACACCAGGAGAAATTTTTTAATTTATAAAGTTAAACAAAACGATTTATCACACAGAAACAATTATATTGACATTTTTGAAAAAATTGAAAAATGATTATAAGTAAGACCAGTGCGAAATATTAAATAATTTTATTTCATGAGTGGGATCGAAAATTTACTCGAAAACGAAAAACTATTTACTCTAATCTAATAAACTAAAATACAGACGTTTAAAAGCTTTCACATAGGCCACTGCGGGGATTCTCAGCATAGAACCCCAAAAACTGAATGGGTATTCGGAACTTAAGAGTAGCCGTCTTGAGAAGACAGCCACCAGAAGTTGATTACAAATTCCATTCATACACGATTCTCATTGCACTTACAGAATATGAAACTATAGAGCATGACGTTGTCCCACTGGTGTTAACTCCAGGTTGGTGGTACGCTGCGCTGTACGCGGTACTGCTAACTGTCGATGAATGCTGGACAAGACTTCCAGCTGAAACGTGTTTTGAACCATTATCGTAAGGCTGCATGCCATTGTTTTCTAAAAATATAAAATTTTTGTGTTATTCCATTGCTTAACCATATATACTGGCGTCTCCATTATGATCCCCCATTCGGCCATTCCCCCACCTTACTCGCCAAAATTCCACAATGCTCACCCCAACCCAATCTGGGAAATCTCCAATGTCTAATATTAAATCAGAACATACAAGTGTAAAATAAGGTGTGGAAAAGATTTGTTAGTACGATGATTCAATAGGACACTTAGGACTCCTAAATACAATTAGTATGGCCTAAAATGGCTAGGTATATCGCAAAATATGCCAAAAAACAGGCGCACAAAATGGAAACTCCGCTCAACCCCGAGATTTTGCCCTCGAGAATGAACATAAGCCCAACCATGGAAATCCCCCACATTTTTTCGGCGAATGGAAAGGCCAAATATAATATATCGTTCGATTTATTCGGCTGTTCGACAATACGAAAAGCGAAGGACGAAAACGGTTTCCATAAATGGTCCGAGCAGATTAAGCCAAAAACACTCGAAAACTTTGGATATATATGTCTCAAACTGAATATTTGAATAAACCTGGAAGCAGGTAAGTGCGGCCACAACTAGTATGCGAAATCCTCCATTATTATTTGAAAATAAAAAACATATGATTAGCAGAGCTTTGAAATCAGTAGTTGACGTCGTGTTCAAGTTTACAGCGTATTTTGCAATATTCGCACATTGTGATATTACGCTTACCATCGCTACTCGTTAAAATACATGCATCATAAATTCAATCAGGAAAACGCACTGAGATCCAGTATAGTTCAATAATTATTCACAATTTGAACACCGTATTTTAGTTCCAAAGGTACACAGGTGTGAGATTATTTCAGTCTGGCCTCTACGCAAAAAAGTACTTGGGAGATTTGAGTTGGAAATTCAATGGAGATTCAAGTTGGTCTTCAATGCACAAATATCTGGATGGATGTTTCCCCACCCGGGCAGCTCGAACATCCTTGAGGGGGCTATGTTCTACGGATACGCCGGGTGTCATATAGTATTTTTTGAACTCCTGTAGTTTTCAAACATAAATTTTCAATGTAACAAGTAACACTATTTAGAAAAATATAAAATCACAGTTTCAATAATTTTAATATATTCAAAAATGTTTTTTAAAAAGCCAAGTTCAAATATAATTTAATTCGCTCAAAAACTACTATAAATAATATTATTGTTTGCTACGACAAATAAACTGTAATCTGACATTAATCGTTTTGAAAACGAACTTGGTCGGGACAAAAACTAAAACTTAGTTTATTTAGTAGTAGTTATTGTTGCTGTAGCAGTGGCAAATAAATTCATGTTTTAATTATATGATAGTTAGTAGCACTTAACTCACTGTAATGTTGAAAAATGTAGCATGTCAAAGGGGCGATGAGGCTTAGTAGGATCAAATTAGTAAGACTAAAGGTGCGTCCACAAGTCAAAATCTTTACTCTAATTTTGATCAACATTTGAGGTAATTTGTAACAGAAAAATTATGACAATATCCATGCTTCAAAAATTTTCAATTTCTATTCCTTGCCCACAATAAGCTGAACCAAAACTTTTAACAGTGATCACACGTTCAAATCTACCAAAATGCCAAAAAATGCTTTCAAAATTTTATCAAAATTTGAGCTCAAGTTTTGACATGTGAAACCAGCTTAATATAAACTGCGCTGAACGTAGAAACCAAAGAAACTACTGAGTCTTCATCAGCTAGCAGCTACAATTGGACATATCATTTTCATTTTTTATGCTTCAGTTTACTACTAGTGTCATGCAGTTTTGCGATTTTTAGTATAAGTTTGTGAACTTTCCATTCTCTGAAAATTTTGCCAGGAGCATGAACTGGAGGCTCTTCCTGCAACCTGCAATTTTTGTGTAGAAGGAAAGGAGAACTGACCCATCATTGGTCATGCATGACCCGATAAATACACCACTCCTCCCCTACTAACTAGAATTGCAGCCGGGTCCGGGTCCGGGTATTCCGGGTATTTTTCGAAGAAAAATCCGGGTCCGGGTCCGGGTCCGGGTTTTTACCTCCAACAAATTCCGGGTCCGGGTCCGGGTATTCTTCCAAAGAAAATTCCGGGTCCGGGTCCGGGAATTGTAAAAATACCCGGACCAAAGTTCAACAGTGTTGCTGTTGCCATATATACGCATTAAGCAAGGGCGTTGGATCATGTAAAGCGTTGAAATGAAACAGCATTCGTTTCTTGATATTGCGTTTATACCTGATCGCGTTCGTTAGCGTGTAGCAATAATTGCGTTCTTTTGTGCAAAAAGCTAAGGTCAAAAATAAGGTGGTTAGGGCTGGCAATCGACTCCGAATGTTTTGTACCTAAGTACTATATATACGACGTATAGCACGAGAGTAACAACGCATGGTTTAGAAACCGAGACTGAAAAACCTTGTGACAGTTCGTACGTTGTTAACGCCTTGCAAAGATATGTAAACAAGCGAGTATATTTCTATTTTAGAAGCGAGCCTAGGAATTTCAGTATTCTCGCCTCTAGTAGGTGCGCATCTTCTCCATTGTTTCGACATTATGGCCCTGGCTATTTTACCCCCTTACAATTTTTATTCTCTCGTCAACTTCTGGGTATTCCGGGTATTTTTGTTTCAAAATTCCGGGTCCGGGTATTTGCCTCCAACAAATTCCGGGTCCGGGTCCGGGTATTTCTTTCCAAAAATTCCGGGTCCGGGTATTTCTTTCCAAAAATTCCGGGTCCGGGTCCGGGTATTTCTTTCCAAAAATTCCGGGTCCGGGTCCGGGTATTTCTTTCCAAAAATTCCGGGTCCGGGTCCGGGTATTAATTTTTAACTTTTGCAACTCTACTACTAACCCCTAAAATTTCCATTTTTGACCACCACAAATTGTGTTTGCCTACAGTTTTTTTAATATTCCAATATTTGCTGAAAGCTTGCCTACTTTCCTTAATTTTTGCTAAAATTTGGCACTATTTTTGTCAAATTTCCACAATATTTGATGAAAGCTTGGCAAGCTTGCCCCAAATTTCGATATTTGCAAGTTATATACTTGACCCCTAATTAAGGCCTCCCACATTCTAGGTCACAGCTGATCTTGGGTCTCTGACCCATAGTTTCAGAGGCGTAAAAAAGCCACAGAGTGAATTTAATTTCGTCAGGTACAAGAAATGAGAGGCATTTCATGGTACAATCTTAGGTTTAACGATGTTTTTTCGGGGAGGTTAAAATAAGTAATAAATTGGGTCAAAACGCTGTTACAATGCAGTTTCTAAGGTAAAAGCTAATTTTACACAGGTTTTGATGTAATTTATGAAATTTTCAGCCTCATAATGGAATTTGGTAAAATCATGACGTAATTTACGAAATTTTCAGCTTCAGAATAAAATTTGGTAAAATCATGACGTAATTTACGAAATTTGCAGCTTAAGAATAAAATTTTAGAAAATATTTGGTCAATATTTTCTGTGTACTCGGGGTTTATGGCTGAAACAAAAACTCGTCTGGACGCAATGACCAATGGAGAACCCAAGATATTGCCTGCAGAACATCCGCTTTGAACAGGATGAACCAGGAATGCCAGGATCTAACCCACATGTATAGAATCTAGTGGTCATTATCTAATCGGAAGAATCTACCGAATTTGTCTACGAGTGATGAACGAGCTACACTTTAAGGTCTAATTGATTCTCCTCGTTGTTTGACAAGTCTCTGAGAGGCGTAACTGAGCAACATGATACAATATCTAGTCGATGAGGGCTTTGGAAAAATTTGATCAAAAACCATTGTATTAGCGTAAACATAATGCTAAGTGAACACAATAATATATTTCAAATAAATTCTATGCAGCTATTAATCGATTATGCGTGGCACAGATGGTAAAAATACTTCATTACCCAAGCTAGATAGTCGATGCGGTGCTTGTGACGCATATCGACGAAACATAATCCCTTTTAGAACACAGGGGCATAGGAAGTTTAGCAATCCGTATATCCATCAACCAGAATGGCAGCGCAACGGAATACCATCTCAGAATATAATTCTCTCAAATCATGCACACGTCGCTACATGTAAAGCCATACCGTAGTACTGCGTTCATTTTGAATCCTATATGTCGTTCCGGGTGAATATCAGTACAGAACACATTTCAATAATAACTGATCATTTAAAATAGACAGCCTTAAACATGCTGGGGGTTCCGACTTCAGTGTATTTTACATAACATGCCGTCACAATCAATGTAATAAAACTTAATTCGTTTGAACTCCGCTTCCATCGTCCATTAGCAAAAATGTCTGCCGATCTAAACCTAGACTGACTTTTTATAAGTTAATGTTGGCATAAAAAGTAAATAAAATTCTGATTTTACCCGACATATCGACACCATTCTGCGTTGCTACAAATGATTCAGAATTTTCCTCTGAGCAGCCATTTTCCGCTGACTGTAACATTAAATAATACACATAAATAGCATAAACAATATTATTACATTCTTCCGTGCAGGGTGTAAATGCGACTAAAACTTTGACAATAAAATGTAGACAGTTTACTGAACACATCCCCAGACTAATTGGGTCATATCGAGTCACCTTCTAGCGTATCATGTAAACTTTTTTCTCAAGAATGACCGTATAAAGTTTTATCCTTCCAAGCTTAATGCCAAGCATAACGCTAAGTCGAAGCTTAGTCTGGTCTCATAATTCAACCTCAAATCTGTTTCCTGCGGTATTCATATGCAGTTCCAACACCACTGTTATGAGGAAACCTTAAAATGATCCGAAAGCATTCAAAACCGAATCTCTTTTGTTATTGGTCCATATGTGTGTCTACATTCGGAATACAGTTCACATTAGCTTTACGAAATCACCATGTTCCTCCAATAAAGTTTACGCCGCCGGAAGCCTGAATAATATAACTTCTCAAATTTATAACGTGGCATTTTATCTGAATACGTTGTACATAATGTATCTAATATATAGATACTATAACACAACAAAACAAGTGCGATCATCGCCAAAAATATTATCTTCCTCGATACAAAATTATAATGTATAATACAACAAAAGATGAGCGTTATCAATTCCTGTCATCGCTATAAATTTTTACGTAAGTAATACAATAAATAGTAACTACAGTCCCTTATGCATTATTTAGTAAAACAAACACAACTGCCGACGACTTTGCTGCGAGTTTCACCCTCGTCTTCTTCTAGTGCGCACATACACGAGCAACAGTATAATGCTCACGTTTGCGTAAATACAGTTGCATAGAGCGGCATTATTATTATTATTATTATATCTCTCTGCAGAGAGCATACAACAGAGAAAACGAGTACAATATAATATAATAAAATAGTCAATTCGATAAAATGACTGATAGACGAAATGATTTTTATGAAAAATTTTCAATAACAAAGTAGATATTGTTATAAAATATAGAAAAATATATCGCCGAACTGAAGTTGTTATTAGTCGCGCATCGACTAGACAACATTTACTATGTTCTATACACACGTGATCACGAGCCCAATACACTATACGAGGGTGGGGGCCAGGAGAGTAGCGGAAAATTGACGGCCTTATAGTCCCCTCTGTTGCTTGCAAAGTGGTAGAGGTGTACCCGAAGTGATCGACTCCTTACGCTGGCGAAAATGCGAAAACGGTGCCCCGGAATTCTCGAGCTCGTCCCCCTCCCGCACTGCTCGCATTTCGACTATTCATATTCATGACAAAATACTAAGTAAAATACATTGCGGCCTGAAAAAATACGCACTTAAGTAGATAAATAATAAATATGCAACTTAAACAATGATGTAAATAATATACATGTTGGAAATAGAAAAAATGTGCGATAAAATGAAACAAGTCACCAGTTCACATGGGGATTACGGTTGCCCACCCAGATTAAATTTTTGCCCTCTGGAGATGGCATTACACCTAAACAGCTGCTCCGCAGAGGGGGAACTGTCCCTCCAGGGTTTTGGCAGTTCTCAGTGGATTCCCCTATGTTTTTTCGGGCGATATCAAAGATGGTCGTCTAAGAACGGTACAACAAAACCCAAAACTACTACTTATATTTCGACTATTCTTGGCAAAATGAGAAACCGCCTGCAGCATTTAAAGTAAGTGAATTACAAAAATGCAACAAAAGCAACTTAATATTAAAAACGCGAAAAATACAATTATACGTTCCCCGTTAACCTGATGACCCTTTTTTGATACTGAGCCAAGAGTCAAGTTTCTTTACATTATCTGATCTACTTTAACTCTAAAAATTTTAAAAACAGAACAAAAATACAGAAGCAGGAATATGCGAACTTGTAATAAATCAATTTAAGACTAAAGAGAAAGTATAATAAATTTCCCTTAATTTTTGTTTGACAATTATAATTGTTGGATTTGAGAAATTAAAAAAAAATGTGGGTGTTAATAAAATTCACTCCGCAAATTTCGGAGGTGCAATCAAGACCCTTTAATTTTAGTTTTCGTGCAACAAATTTTATCACCTTCATTCTGTTTTAAAGTGAATACAAATTTGCTAAACAGTTAATAAATGATTTATACTCAAGAACCATAGGTTTATTGATAGCACCTATGCCCGTTATTGAAAAAGAACGAATGTAGTTTCACTGAGGGTGTATGGGAGAAATTCGCGAAAATTGTTTTATCTGTTTTTGTCATTAGTAACTCTTCCCCGGGTGGATGGATTTCGATAAATTCATTTCATTCGATAGCAAAAGTGATGAGGATATGCCCTTTACATGAATTCTACCCCATCTTCCGGGCCAAAACGACAAAAACGAGTTGTAAGTGTTCTTTGTCAAGTGTGGTCATACGGGTACCAGTCTTATGCAGCCCATATAGGGGACAAAAGCTTCCCAACTGAGAACACGATGTAGACTCAGCGCATCGAGATATACCACTTTGCTGACCACGATTTTAGTGGCACCCCTCCCTGCGCCGCTATGAGCATGAATATGACTCGTCGACCCTTTGCCAGAAATAACGATTTTTCAAATTTCGGCATGTTGTTGCATGTTTTACCTTACAACGAGGAATATCTATTGGGTTACCAACGAGTGTCTATTGAATACGATGGTTTTGCTATTCAGATTCCAAATTGACATTATTCTGGGCTCTCCATTCGCTCAAAAATTTGCCAGGGGGCATGAACCATGGCCCCCTGGTTCCGAACCGGAAGGCGCCCGATTTTGCCAGGGGGCATTTTGCCAAGAGAAAAACGGTTAAAATCATGTCAGAACACTGCCAAAACGATTTTGATGGAGAGAAAAAGCGATTTTGAAGCAAATTTACGAATTTTTGGCTTCAGAACGGAATTTTAGTACAAATTTTGATCAATTTTTTGTACTTTCGACCGATTGGAAACTAAAAATTTTGCCCACAGGCGGTGAACCGGGGGAACCCAAAAGTTTGCCAGGGGGCATGAAGCGCGGGGTACCTGTTTTGAACCAGGGGGAACCGAAAATGCCATGGGGCTCCACCCCCCAATTTGGAGAGCCCAGTTATTATATATACCTTATCATAGGGTTTCAAGGGTTTTACGGTCGACGAACCCGATTTCCAGAGTTATTTGTTTGGTTATTTTTATTGCTAGCATGAATGGAATATAGGTTTTTGGTTCGGTTAACTAGAGCTCATGACGAATATTTTGTACCATTTCATATGTTCTCAATGGGTTAGTGTCAATGAACCCGACTACCATATATTGAATTCGAGTGGAATGAGAGAGCGAAGCGAGCGAGTGGAACGAGAATTTTCAATTTTGGCTCTCGAGGGGGGGTTGAAACCCCAGATTAATTGGGAGAATCGCCCTCAAGTATATTCACTTGGCCCACTTCCGAACTGGGAAGCCCCCATTTATAATTTTAGCAGTTCGTAGAAGTGACATTACACAAAAGTGAGTGTTTAGTTAGCTTAAGTAGAACTGAGGTACAAATAAAGAATTTTCACCCTACGCAGGTAAAAATTAACAATTTGAAACGCAATACGTTTCGATAACGTTAATTTCCAAAACATTTTAATGACATATTTTACTCATGTTTTAGCTTTCAGAGACATTATTTTCCTTTTTTCATCTTAGTATAAATCGACAAAATTTAGAATCCACCAGCACCAGAAGCGCTCTGACAAAACATCTACCCGCATTATACCTTAGCATTCGCATTTTATCAATACATGAAAAATACATTTTCATGTTCAAGTACAACGGTTTTCGTCCACACATGCTAGTGGCAAGTGTCAAAATTGAAGTTCCAGACCCTTTACTGAGCGTACAACTTTCATTCTAATCTCTAATGAAATGATTATAATGCATTTAAGCCCCTGCTCAGCTGTTCTTAGCTTCACGTCGACAACAGTTATATACAAAGCAATATAAAACGCACTACGTTCTCAATGATTTGCGTCAATGGTGGACTCTCTGTTGTCGGTCCATTCGATACACCTACCACTGGCGATTTTGCATTGCTCGGACTCAACGCGGCTGCCAAACTTGCACCGCTTTTAATAGCTGAGTCTCGGTCAGCTCCAATTTCCACTGAAAAGTGCGTTATTGAAATTTGAATAAAAATACCTGATTTAAAAATACTAAAATGGCTAAATAATAGGAAAAGCACAAACAAAATGACAAAATTACCAACAACACGGATCTAGATGCAACCACCACTGCTGTCAATCAACGTAGTATTTTTGTAAATCTTTAAACACACCTCTATAT
>JASANE010017030.1:0-27460 GCA_030248225.1 Trileptium ribeirensis
TTATTGTTTTAAGAACTAATAATAAAGGTTTGACCCGAAAACCTTCTAGAAGAACTGGGCAAAGAGCTGGCTAAAGAGCTGGGTAAAGCAATCTGTAGATTTAATCCCAGCCTAGATCGGTAAGCTCAAGCTGAAAATAATCACTTATTGTTTTAAGAACTAATAATAAAGGTTTGACCCGAAAACCTTCTAGAAGAACTGGGCAAAGAGCTGGCTAAAGAGCTGGGTAAAGCAATCAGTAGATTTAATCCCAGCCTAGATCGGTAAGCTCAAGCTGAAAATAATCACTTATTGTTTTAAGAACTAATAATAAAGGTTTGACCCGAAAACCTTCTAGAAGAACTGGGCAAAGAGCTGGCTAAAGAGCTGGGTAAAGCAATCAGTAGATTTAATCCCAGCCTAGATCGGTAAGCTCAAGCTGAAAATAATCACTTATTGTTTTAAGAACTAATAATAAAGGTTTGACCCGAAAACCTTCTAGAAGAACTGGGCAAAGAGCTGGCTAAAGAGCTGGGTAAAGCAATCTGTAGATTTAATCCCAGCCTAGATCGGTAAGCTCAAGCTGAAAATAATCACTTATTGTTTTAAGAACTAATAATAAAGGTTTGACCCGAAAACCTTCTAGAAGAACTGGGCAAAGAGCTGGCTAAAGAGCTGGGTAAAGCAATCTGTAGATTTAATCCCAGCCTAGATCGGTAAGCTCAAGCTGAAAATAATCACTTATTGTTTTAAGAACTAATAATAAAGGTTTGACCCGAAAACCTTCTAGAAGAACTGGGCAAAGAGCTGGCTAAAGAGCTGGGTAAAGCAATCAGTAGATTTAATCCCAGCCTAGATCGGTAAGCTCAAGCTGAAAATAATCACTTATTGTTTTAAGAACTAATAATAAAGGTTTGACCCGAAAACCTTCTAGAAGAACTGGGCAAAGAGCTGGCTAAAGAGCTGGGTAAAGCAATCAGTAGATTTAATCCCAGCCTAGATCGGTAAGCTCAAGCTGAAAATAATCACTTATTGTTTTAAGAACTAATAATAAAGGTTTGACCCGAAAACCTTCTAGAAGAACTGGGCAAAGAGCTGGCTAAAGAGCTGGGTAAAGCAATCTGTAGATTTAATCCCAGCCTAGATCGGTAAGCTCAAGCTGAAAATAATCACTTATTGTTTTAAGAACTAATATGGATCTTGTCAGTGAACGAAAACATCAGTTTGATCATTGAAATACGATAACACAACATCTGGATGACTAACTGCACGTAACCAGGTATATTAATACCTACCCAAAAATTTTCTGTCAGTAACATTTCGATGGCGTATATTGCCCTTACGTTTGCCAGAAAGTTTGCTAGTGCCTAGTCATAATGATAAAGCAACTTCGCTCAAATTTCATAGCCAAGTGTTTGTTTTGTACTGATCAAACAAGCCCAATGTCGGAGATCCTACAGGGTAGCTGGAGCCAAGAACACTTACATATATTACTGTAGGGAATTTTGATAGGCTCTCCTGGGTTTACACCTGGGCAGATCAGCCCCCACAGGAATACAGGTGAACTCACCATCATAAGGAGGACACCCCTGTTTTACGAGTTGACAAAAATAAAAATGCTAGTGACGAAAAAATAAAGAGCCTTGGTTATGGTGGAGGCGTTATTATTAGTTGTCCTGGCTTAACGGGAAGGTGGACATAGGACCAGGGGTATTTTTTTTCGGTGAGATGAGCACAATGATGGGTCATGTGCCCACTCTGGAGCTAAACATCCTTATTTTATGCCCCATAGCTACTACGGTCTACTTTGAAGTGGGGAAACTTTGGAAAGTCATAGCGGCCAAGCGAAGGATCGAACTGAGACCCGACGCATATTTCTGTGTTTGCCTAGAAACGGCGAGTGGAATGGGGGTCACATGCATAAATTTGGAATTAGGTTGAAAATATTAACATTTTTTAAATCGATGAAAAACAGTTACTGTAACATGTAACATATAACAAACATAAAACAGGGGCAACTCTTACAGTAGCTAAAGGTTAGGCAGATCAAAACCCTCATGGGATCATTGCACTTCTTCAGCGAGGATTTGCGCATAGGTGTATAAAGCTGCCATGTGGTTGCCTCCTGTTAGAAAAGTAAGATGTTACAATACTCCTGATCAATTGATTTTAGAAAATTCTTATTCAGGAATGAAATTTTGTTTTTATTGTTGGGCGAAGCAATTATTACAGTGAAAGCTAGTAGTGTTACTTGTGTATCCAATAAAGCGGTGTATCTAGCAAACTGTATGTTTGCCGGTGAAATGCTCCACCAAACAAAGTAAGAAGTCATAAAGTTAGTTAGAGTTTATGCGATCTACGTTATAAAAACACTTCCATGTGAAAGTTTTGTCGCCGAATAGTGTGGACCATACCATAAAGTGGTATATTGTATACGCCTATATTATATACTAGAAGAGATGCTGTATGACACACCATCAAATTAAATATAGTGCCTAAATCTTTACTGTTGTTTTACTGATGTTGTCAAGAACAAACGCAAAAACTTTTTATAAGTTGTGTAAATAACAACATGGTGTAGGTGTGCTCGTAGCTAAATACGTTTTGTCCGAATTCAGCGATTCCCTAGATGAATCTAACTCAATTGATTTGGTCCCTCTGTGATTCAAATGTAGTATTTTCCCGACCTGTCTTTCAAACATGCGAACATGACAAACAAATAAATATACATTGAGCCACATACAAATACATGATGTATTCACATGCATAGTTATAGCCAAACAATTAAAATAAAATATAACAAATTCATACGAAGAACAAAATCCAGGCTCCATGGTTCAAAGTTTGTAATCCTAGACAACACATTTGCGCTAGTTGAGTCATTTTGGAGATATATGTGCAAGGCTTGTTAATGGCTTCAATGCTGGTAAAGACAACCGTAATAGACTGGAATGGCTTTTCCTGTTACATATCGAGGTACTCCGCTAAACGAGATGGCTAAAAGTACAGCAAAAAGGCACCAATAGGAGACTGCATCTTGGGAACAAAATAGCATACTGGTATATCTTTCATAGCTGTTGATTTGATACAAAAATTGCAGATTTTCTCATATTAGTCTACTAAAGCCCCAACGGTAGTTTGGAATGATGATGTATAATGTTGCTATTAAATAAACCGATTCAGTCAAACTTGTAAAGTACCTAGCAGATGACAGTGTAGACTGTTTGTTACCCGTATACGCCATTAATCTTTTCAAGCACATTGTAATAGCTTGTGCTAACGTAGTTCGTCTTTTTCTGTTTGTTTGTAGGCGCATATTTACTCAATCAATTTGAAACGTTTATTAAAAATCGAACAAAAATTTCAGGCTCAGTGGTTTGCAAACACCGGTCGCTATCATGCAATCCTGGTTAAATCTCTGGCACCGTCTCGAATTGATCAATAATTGCACAAATCATAAATTAACTCAAACGCGGAATGATTTATCAAAACTGTAGCTATTCGGTTTTAGTTTACGATCACAATAACAAGATATCAGGTCTTATGATTCCTGAACGCACACGACCCTGTTTTTAAAACCAAGATAGAATGTTTACCAAGAAAGAGCTTTGGATTCACCTTCGATTCCGGACAAATACCCATGGTCATATAGATACGGCAATGATATTGATAAAGCCGCATCGTTGCGTCTGGTTTGTTACTCATTGTACAACAGCCTGGTTGTTAACTAGATAGTACCTATAAGACCATATTATACATTGAACGTGTAGCTTTTAATATCATCTTATGAAGTGTAGATATAAATACATACGTTCACCTGTTATTATAATTGCAGGGTGTTTCCATGCCAGCCGCCATCGTCAGGCTTCTCTATTCTTTGCGCACCCAGGATCACTGCGCCAGGAGCGGTACAGTAGCCTGAGGGAAACGTTGAGCAGTATCATTGATAATCTATCACTTTCACGTCTTGAGCATCCCTCGGGAATATCAGCCGTGAGCAGATGCCAAGGCCACCGTTGGCTAGCCGCAAGCGGTTGAGTTTGAAGACACCTGTTAGTGTCTCAGTGTGGTCGCAACGTATTTTAACTCACACCTTTTAGCGGGACTCTCAAGATCCCACCACGACAAAAGTTCCCAAACGCTTAAAGTTAATGTATGCCGCGTTGTTTCGCAAGCCATGTTTCAGTTCCGTAGAGGAGAATGGGGCATTGTGCGATGCCAGTTTCGTGTTTAACGAGATATTGCTTGCTGCCCAGATGAGCCGGGGTTTGCAATGTGGTTTTTTATACGATGAGGTATCTCTATATCCGCAGAACCAGTTTCATGGAAACGGCAACCGAGATAGCAGAATTGCTCTGCTTTGCTCTATGTCGGTGGACAGCTGTGACCCTGGTGTCATCGGGGCGCAGCAGGTTAGAATCATGGTCTTCGCTAGGTTTATGACCAATACAAAGCGCTTGCTCTCCGAGCGGATGCGATTTAGCAGTTGTTGAATTTTAACTGAGCTTTCAGTTACGTAGAGACCATTGCAGGCGTCGGTGAAGCTTGCCGTGGCGATGTTAGCATGTTACTCCATGGTCGACAGGTATGGCCTTATGCATCAGCAATCTACCGGCGTACTTGAACAAAATGGGAGACAGAGTTGAGCCCTGGCTACGCCTATTTCCGCTTGGAATCCCATTGAGAAAACAAACAGTTAACATATATCTTGAACTTGACATATATGTTTACAAACATTACATAAATGGCTACATGTATGTATGTCTATACAGAAAAACATTTATAACCAATATATCTATACGTTGAAGGTTAATCCAAGAACTCCTCTTATACATTTTACGTAAATGTTGCACGATTATCATTGCTACAAATGAAATAAGTTTGCCGAAACGACTTTTGTTCTAAATGTCATTACAGATGTGTCCTCTAAAAGTGTAACGTTTCTCACATCGAGTATCGCCAGGTTATAATGTCGAGACCATTGATTTTGTCTAAGCAAGCACAATGTTGGGCACTGGATTGTACTCATAAGATTAGGCTAGAAAATAGGCCAAAATAAAAATGACCTTGATTTCAGCATAACAATTCCTGGTACAATTTTATTATCATCCGCAAATTTTCAAATTACTGGGTTATTTTAGGTGAAGCCACAATTTTAAAATTTACTGGGTGCAATCAATTTAATAACACCCACAAATTTTCTGATTCGTTTTTAAAATGATGTCTTTTGCAGTAAACGAGAAATTGCCTAATGTTACAAGGTATCTTATTCAACAATATATTGGAGGACGTAGAGATATTTTCTGGTAGCAGGCAGCTTATTCAAAAATTGTTGCCGTAGAGCTAAAACATTGATCATTTCACACTCGCATTGTTTGTGCCATTTTGGATAAATTCCAGCAATAGAACCACGTTTGCTAGGCTAACTACAATGGATGTAGTAGGTATTGCTCGCTTAATTTAGGATCCATACAAAGATGAGCCAACAACAAGGCACGTACACTGGCTAGGCATTGTCAAAGCAATGGTATTAAACCGTATATGCTGACGGTTTGAGGTCTTACTGACGAAACCGAGAGGATGAGAGGAGGTGTCGTCCTGAGTGGCAGTACAGGCCCTGGGGGTGCAGATCGTCAGGGGTAGTATCAAGGTGGGGTGCTGCGCATCGGAAGGGATGATAGAGAGGTAGACCAGGGCCTGAGAGAGGTTCAGACGCCTCAAAAGAGTAGTTCCCCACCCGTTTAATCCCTGCAATTCAACGATCTCAGCGCAGCATCTGATATGCACGCGTGTTTGAGCAAAATATTATGCAGTATGTTTTAGTTTCGTTGTCTGACCGCAAAGTTGCATGTTTTCTATTATTATTTACGGTTTATTATAATACATAACATTATACATATCACAAACGTTTTAACCGTAATTTATGAAAAAAAACACTTATAATCGTATAACATTAAGACGGTGGAACATGACTTATTTTTTGGTTGAAACATAACTAAAATCAAATATATAATTAAAATTCTGAAATTTCAGACTGTGTCAGATCAAGCATTTAGGGGACCTTGGCGTAGTACCCATCGTTTTTGACAAACAGTTGGCTTTGCTACCCACAATGCTGGTCAGTACCTCAGTCAATAGGAATGTTAAATCGGATTTTCGTAATCATCCTGGATGGAACGCCCAGGGTAGTTCCATGTCTTTGATGAAGAATTTAAGTAAATGAACATTTCACCAAGTTGGTGGGTGCTCGCTATTTTTAACCTCGCTACGTCTCTGCCCTACACGCCGTCTCAATATCTTTGTCTAAAATTGTTTTTTGACGATACCTGATATCTCATTTCATACGAACCAAGCGCTATTAAATCCAGTTATTGTGTTGTTGTGATGTGCAGTGTCGTGTGAACATTTTAATAGTCTACTTTTTCAAACGTGTTCCCTGTTTAGTCAGAATTTGGCTCAAATGTTCACTGCACTAAAATCACGAGACAAATAAAAGTTCAACCTGTCAAAAGCATCCAGTGAAGAAAAGGTTTTTGGTACTACAAAAGCAGTGCGAATGTTGGCGCTATTATTGACAGCAGAAACCTGATTTGGCTCAAATTTCTTTTCGGGCAAAGAACATCCTATAGAGCTCTTCCACAAACGGAAAATTATCATAACAACGCCATGCCATGCACAAAATAATAACCAGAAACGGATCTTCTTACAACGCAGTACGGCTATTTCCGGCTAACTTTTATTGTTCGCTAACGATTGACGGCATTTGGTTCAAATTTTCACAACACTTGCGCTTACAGACTGCGTCAAACTGGATTTGATGCCTTCTCAACAGCATATTACCTACGCTTTGTCCTAAATTGCTGCAACTTTCATTAATAATTTAAAACTTGATATTTTGTGGGTTTCCTATTCAGCTCTTGTGGTCACCGACCATGTGTGGCATTCGTATCCTATTGAATTTTCCATAATACTGCTATCCAGTCAAAGGGAAATAGAACATTTCTCTGGCCTAAATCAGATTGAATGTTACTTCGGTACCCTTGTAAAAAAATAAACTGACTTGTGGTAGTTTATCAATGAATGGTTTGCATCCTACTCGAGATGCACCTACTGTTGCTCTGGCTCCCATTACTGTTTATCGGATGAAGTGTTAAGCCGTTAAAAGAGATGTCCCTAAAATCAACAGTCCAAATTATGATTTAGTACGTTTGCAAATGTCTAAGATTATAAATTTATGAAACTGAACTGAACAGAAGAGGACTTTGGTAAGTATGAAATGATAGTTTATGCTTTTACATAAATTCTTTGGGATCAATCGTTAATAGTCTAAAAATTATTAGTAAAACTAAACATTTTCAATTTTGTTGTTACTTTTTGAACAATATTAAATTTATAAATTCATTTCAGCATAAAAATTAGCTATCAAAATGCAGGTATCAAAATATAATGGGTGACATTGTCTAAACCTCCCTAATTCGCTTCAGTTATCGGCATACTTTAGTAGTTTTAACTGGACGAAGTTAGATTGAAGATGTAATATTTTGTCTTAAGCAACTTTCGCAGCTGACACATTTTACGAAACTCAACTGATTGGCTGTATAAAATTAAGAAATTTGATGTTATATTCGGTATCATAACAAACCCAGTGTAATATTTTAGATTATATTCAATTTCTTGACCCATTGGAACGATTGCAGCGACGATTGTAATCGCATATGCAACCAGGTACGACAACATATAGTCGCATGCGAATATAAGTATAATTCGTATCGATCGCAAGATTGCCAAATACTGCTGACTCGACTCAGCCGGATTCACTGAACACAGCTTTGCGTTGTTTTTGCAATTCGGGTTTCGGTCGCCGTTTGAAACGGCAAATCTAACAGCATAACGAGGTAAAACTTTGGTTTTCCTTTCGCCTCTTCTGAAATAGTTTTGCTTCGCTCGACGATTACTCTTTTGATGAAGCGCTAACAAAACGCAATCCGATTTCGTATTTTTGGAAAGTGTTTCGGTTTCATGGGTGGGTGACATATTGGTCATCGGAAACGTTTGTAGTTGTCGTCGTGGGTCGGACCTACCCGGTGCAAACGAAGACCCATTACAAATATCAGGCTCATCTAGCGTTGTTTCTCGAGAGTTGACAAGTGCTGCGCATAGGTGTTTTTTAGCCAATGCTAAGTGTCTCCATAGTGCAGCGTAAAGAATAAACGAAGCTAAATTGACAACCACTAGAATTGCTGATGAAGCTGCAAAAGTTGTTGGCTCAGCGGCAGTAGGAGGCATACACGTCGGAACGAGGACATCGGATCGGGCTGTGATAATTGATATTATCACAGTCGGTAGAGGTAACAAGAAAATCAGTGCAACTAGAGTTAATCGCAAGTTGTTTCTTTTGACAGATATCGCTTTGTTGACGGCCAGAATGACCAAGCGATCAGCTGCGATGAACATGGTCAAAAAAGCACTAACACCAAGAGCCCAGTTAAACGAAGACAACAGGAGACTACACTTACGTTCGGTGATGGCCCACTGAAACTTTTTGGCATGTAATATGCCGCAAAATACTATGTTAGCGCTAATAATCAGATCGACGACTGCCGTGTATCGGATCGGACTGAACGGGGATTTGTCCAAAAATCGCCTCGTGGACAAGACCAGGATGATCAGGATGTTAAAAAGGATCGCCACGATTCCAGCTAATATCAGTATGTATTTGCTGTACTCCACATGGGTACCAATTAGAAAATAATTACTCTTCGTTAGTCTTGTAATATTTATTGCAGTATAATTTAGAGTCATGATTAGTTACAAGGTTTAATTAATTCTAGCTTTAGCGATAATACTGTAAATGTGTCATATATAGCGCACTAAAATATATTGATCATTCAATCCTGGTAAAGGAAACAAATATTCTGAGCATGAATGATCATCAAATTAGCAAAATGAGTCCACGTTTCCCAAATTGTAACATTATGAGTCAAAAACTAATTGAGTCATAAAGTGGAAAAGAATTTGGGTGGGTTTGTTCGTTATTCGAGACGAAAACCACATTTTGACCAGATTTCCGTATCTTAATCATAGTGAAACTATGTCAAAAAATGAATGAATTCCGAATTTTATAGCTACCGTGGTCCCTGTGTAGCATCAAAACGATAGAATAAAACATTGCATGTAGGCAACTACACCTCTTCCTAGTCCCATTCGAAACCCTTCCTAGTCTCCCTCTAAACGTTTCCTGGTCCACTGACAACCCTTGCTACTCCCGCTGACAATCCTTGCTAGTCCCACTGGAAGCCCTTCCTAGTTCGACTGGAAACCCTTGCGGCTACGGCAAACGAAATAATAACGAATATCTTCTTAATCGGGCAAGATCAAGGAATTTTACACACAAGTAACAGCGATTAGGACGTGCTTGAATTTCACCAATATCAATAAACAATAATTTGGTCAAAAAGTAGAGTTTTACATTTAGCGTAACTAAAATTGTAGACTATTTTACAAGAAATATTTATATAAAGAAAAGCGTTAACAAAACTCTTACTCGATAGAGTTTGAATGAGACCGGTGATAAAATTAAAAAAACACTTAAGGGGTAAATATATACCTCTAAAAAGGAATATTTTAGTAGATTTATTTAACTTTAGAATGTCTATATTACTTAGCTCATTCAGGGATCTTGCTTCGAAGTCTAATGGGACGTAGCCGGGTCTTGTGGACGAGGCCTCCATAAGGGTAAGCGGTGTACACATTACACCTATGCGGAGACTCGAATGACCAGTGAAGGTTAGACATGCCTTCTGGGAGAGGGTTGGCGGCCTAACGCCACTACCACCTATGAGGATGCATGACCTTGCTAATTTAAACAAACCAATTTGTTATCGTTGAATATGACTTTCATTATCAGTAATAAACAAAGCTTGACTGCAAAAACCCCACCTTTTAGTTGATTCAGAAACCCTGATCATCTTTTGCCCATGGAACTATGATCACTGCCTGATCACCGCTCAGCGTTGTGGACATTTGGCTATGGTGATCATTTGATTCTCCAAAAATGCCGACCCTTTAACGCTTAGGCCGTGTTCACATTGCGTCCGATACGATCTGACACACAGCATGCACAATTTTATCAGAAATAAAAAATCTGAATGGTAAATAAGTGGGATGATATAATGTAAAAAAACAAATACATGCACACGTATCGGGTTTGGTGCTGTCGAATCGGATCGGATGCAATGCATACACAAATGGGATCGGATCTAATCGGATTGGGCTCAAGGCAGACATGGACTCTTCATAAATTGACGAGTAACAAAACAGTTCCAAAGGATTCCTTAACCATTCTTACCGCGATGGGTACAAGAGCGGTATTATGATTTAATTTTGGTATCCCACCTCCATCATCCAACCATCCAAAACTGGGCACTTGAGGATATTATGAAATTGTCAGATTCTCGTTTTCCTTCGACAGTCTCTATGTCTGTAAACCAGGCACTGATGGTACCTACCTAACAAGGACTTTTCAGATTGTATTCAGTGAAGGACCTATCCAATTTTTCTAATTGCGCCCAAAACAGAGGAGCACATGAAGCAATTCCACAGTGGTCACTGAAATGAAACCCAGCAATATTAGGCACATCGTCCTTAAAACTGTTCCACTATCTCGCAACCAATGCCATGGCGTCTTTTAAACAGTGGGATTAGGCCAAGACACGTAATATCGACGTCAAAATCAACAAAGTGCTGGTGGCACAGCGACTCTGGTTATAATTTGGTTTTAAGCCGATGTAAAACCCCGTTTTTGAATACTTTAATTATTTTGCTTATCAGTGTGATCGTATTTGGATCATCAGTTGTTCGGCTCGGATATTGCACAAAATTTCACATACGAATTAATAGTTTTGTAGTAAATCAAAAGCGAACTCATCTAAGCAGCGACTATACTGTCTTTCTTTGTTGTAATTAAACAATCAGTGCCAGTAGGATAAAGTGGTAAAGTCGGGTTTTGTGTCTGTTCGTGACTTACAGGTAGCCGGCTGTTTCGGGGTGATATCTTAAAACTTGCTGCAATTTATATTTATCGATGAAACAAAAAATAACTAAGCACGATATTTGCCGAAATCGACACCCATTGACGTAATAATTTTATGAAGTGTGACCAAAATACTTAGCAAATGTTTCCGAAGCATCAAAAAGCCGTCATAGTTGAAATTGATGATGGACAAAACCTCAGAGATAAGCATAGTAAAGTAGATAAGCATATATTCATTTCATATTTAGCACAAGAACAAGCATAAATTCTCAAATGAATTTTACATTTTCAAACAAATCACCTAATAACTGTACAAAAACCAGACTTTATGATATCATGCTTAGACTCATTACTAGATATTGCACTGATATCGTTGTGTTGGTATCATAAATTTAATTTTGCTTAAACTGTGTTCACACGCTCAAACATTTTGCTTAAATTAAAAAAAAATTGACTGTGATTTTTAAAGGAAAATCGATGATTCAAAGTTTGAGATCAAACTTTTTCAGGTAATACATCACATTTTCTGGTAATAGATTTTTTACTTTTTACAACAATTGGCTAAAGGCATATCCCTGAAAAGTTTGAACAGTGTTCACACGCTCGAACTTACAAAAAATGTGAAAACGACACTTTCAAGTTTTCATCAAAATTTGAGTAAACAGTTTTCGAGTGTGAACACGCCTTTATACACATCAGTTTAACGCTTTTATGCGAAGGGCAATGAATCAGTAGGCTACATTATGTGCCATACACCTTTGTGGCTTTATTTTGTAACCATCATACTTTTTTATGATGCATGACATAGCTAACGAAAATGATTGTTTTTTTCGTCGTAAAAGATAAACATGAGCCAAATCAAAACGCACTGTGAACATGAGCCAAATCTGATCAGCTCTTAGCAGGTTATACTGTGTACTAACCAAATGAGATTTTTAGACTCGTGCATTTTTAGAAATTCGTCAACTTTGAAGAAACTTGATTTATTTTGGCACCATTCGATTCAGCTCGTTAACGCGGTAAAAAGGAACAATTAGAGTCATATTTAGGACAATTTTATAAATATTTCAGTTACTCTTGGTACTTTTGATGCGAATGTATATATTTATCGGAATCGCATTGAAATCGGATAGCGATTGGTGCTAAAATCAGTTAAATTCATTGGCTTAGGATAAGGTATACGCGTTCACTTCAATAGAACCTGATAAACCTTAGCTAATGAATATATTTAGCTGATTTTGACGCTGTTCTAATGAGCTCGTCAAAACTACGTTCACGGTTCGAACTGTATTTATTAAATTGTACATTTACTGGGATTGGATCGGGTTATGCCCGAAAAGACCCAACAAACTTTGCTTCTATTTGTAACAAAAATTATAATTGCCAGGGTGTCTTTGCTCGGACGAAAGTATATCTCAGCGATATCACGGGAAATACAGCCGCGGACGCATTGGCTACGCAAATTTTTCCTAAAGCGGTACTGTTCCAAACCAGCTACAAACGATAATACTGGTTCTGAACAAGATGAGATATATGCATAATATCGCGGTTGAAAATGTGGGGCTTCATACATTTGATGACGTAATCGATTAAACTATCACAATCTATGATTCTAACCATTTCCTACAAGAAAAGTTAAGATACGGGAATGTTTGTTTATCCTTGATTTCTGGAATTACAGGTACCTTTAGTCGAATTAGTTGTCTGCTATTACTTAGGGTAAACCCAGCGGTAAATGATGTTTACGACATGCTCTCTGTCGAAAATTAGAATTAGTTGCTTGTTTTTGTTATTTCAGCTTTTATATATATAAATCCAAGTTCGCGGAAACATATCATACTAGACAAAGCACATTAGTTTAATTAAAATTTGAATAATTGTAACTCATGAATAAAAATATTGTTGCTGCCTAATTCATTGCGACAACATTAAACATATAACTTAGACCACCGATATAAGCCTGAGCAAAACAAGAACAAAATAACTTTGAAACCTGTCGACATGGCCTGGATTAAGGAATATATAATAACGAAACCGTCACAGTCTGGTTCAAATGTAGGGAGTTGAAAATAAACAGGTTTGATAAAGAAAAAGTTACAGCTACAATCAACGGCGTACCGGTCGTGGGGCCATTGGCCCATGCCCAACACCCCTTTACGATACTACTTGTGATACCACCATGGGAGTGGTTCAACGGACAGTGGCAACTTATATCGTTGCCCACGTTGCCATCGTCATGAAAATCCTGCGTACGCTGACCCCTCCCCGTCGCCAAAATCCCGCATACACCATTGCTCGAAAAATAGGTACATCATCCACTAGCTTTATGCGGCGTTCACCTTATAATGTCCCCAACGTTTGGAACCTATGTACACCACACAGTGTCAGACACACTGTTGACAACAGAATGTCTTAGACACTCCCATGTTTTTAATAAATTTTTTCAACGGTAGCTAGTTACTCGTATTACCATTTCTCGACAGTGTCAGGGACACCGTGTCTTCTGGCAGTTTTATTGACAGTGTTCAGAATTATTTGAGCAGTGTTCATATGGGCTTGATACAAATATCGAGAATTTAGAAAAAACTACATAGGACAGTTGACTAATAAACCGCATTAGCTACAGACGGTGTCCCTTATAGTTAATTCGCGCCAAATTGGTAGCTAAGGGTGTGTACGACACTGTCAAGAAAAAATGTAATAGCTAGGGGTGTTCGTACACCCTCGGCAATTCATTTACAGTATGGGTGTCACCCTGACTGCCTTTACGGTAGAGTCGCGACTACAGGGGGTCAAAAGTTCCAAACAGCGGGGACATTATAACGTGAACGCCGCACTGTTTGTGTGGAAACATAGCTAGCAAAATGTGTAAATTTTGTTACTAATTCTTTTTAGTTTTATGTACTTAATTACATGGCTAGTTTTTTTGCTTTCATGTAAAAGAAATTATCATTTTATATAGTAATACATTATTTTAATAATTGTAATTCAGAAACAAAAAGCATGGACTTAACCAGTTCCTTTTCAATTTGATATGTTTAGAGATTATCATATTATTGCATGCTGGTTTGTCGGTAATTCCACCTGTTGAACGGATAGTGTTGAATTCCTTTCCAGTTTGATATTTAGTGCCCCTCCAGTTTGGTATTGGTGTCCCTTCCAGTTTCATATTGGCAGTTTTCTAGTTTGATATTGGTGCCGTCCTCCAATTTGATGCTGGTGGCATTCTTCAACTTGATATTTAGTACCTTCTCCAGTTTGATATTGGTGCCCCCTCCAGTTTGATATTGGTGCCCCCCAGTTTGATATTGACGCCCCCAGTTTGATATTGGTGCCCCCACCATTACTGTAGATGAATTTCCGAGGGTGCACGGCACATCGCTAGCTACTACATTTTGGTCAAGGTACCGTACACACCCCTAACTACAAACTTGGCACGAAATAACAGTAACAGACATCGTTTGTAGCTAATGTGGTATATTAATAAGTTGTGCTATGCAGTTTTGTAAAAGTTTCGATATTAGTACATAGATCATATGCACGTCAACGAGATTCTGCCGCACACCATCAACAACGTTACAAGGAAGACACGGTGTGCTTGACAATGTCAAAAAGTGTCAATGGCTCTAGCTAGCTACCCTTGAAAAAAATTATAAAAAGACATGGGGTGTCTAAAGAACTATATTGCGCCATTTGATGCTTTTAGGTCTAGGAAAATTTTGATTTTTATTTAAATGACATTTTTACTAATTTTAGCTATCCTTGTTTTTTCCTGTCAAACCCTGCTTCTATTCCTGAAATATTTATACCTAACAATGGCGCAGTTGGGCCTTTGATGTAAGTGATAATTATTAAATTGGTATAAAAATTATAGTACCACAAAAAATAATTACACAATAAGACCAGAAATCGTTCTCATTACATACAAAGTGTAAAGAAATTGTCAGCCTTTGAGAGTATCCAAAAATCATTTTATCAGCCTCAGACCACCTTTATTCGATGGCATTGCTGTTAACGCAAGCTTGAGATGTTGTTTTATCTCTGTACTGGGGAAGCTGTCTCACAGAGTTATCTCAGAAGAAGAAGGTTTATGTTTCATGGGCTGTTCTTTAAACGAATGGCACTGTTAACGAATTAAAATTTTCAATAAAAAGAAATGAGTGTCCTGGTCCCTATCATACGTTTTATGCCAATATTGATGCATTTTTGGAATTTTTTGCAATCCACTGCTTCGATAATTTATTTTTTAAGAAGGACGGTTTTGTTAATTTCGGAAATAAGCCTTTCTCATAATTTTTTCTATTATATCCTTCATAAATGGGTGCATAAAATTTATCGCACAAATTAACGGAATCTTTGAGAATACAGCATGAATACATATTTATTTAGTCCGAGTCAGATTTTATCAGAGCATACTTTAATTAACAGAATAGGCCTCGTAAATGTCTGCGTTACCCTATTTTTCTTCGAATTTCAATTTAATTTTTGTTTTATATGAATAGCATAATGGTAAAAAGGCGGTATTTATATATCTATTGAATAAATTTATCTCAGCTAGCATTGTGGCTGGCTAGATGTTGTAATGAAGGCTAGATTTTATTCCAGTATGGGCAAAGCGAGTTTAGCTCACCAGAGACCATATGCTCGAGGTGTGAGGCACCAGGCGAGGAACCCGGGGTAACAGCGGGGAGGGCGGTCGGATTTTAGTTTTGTAGGAGGTTCAGCAGCTGGCCGGGGAAGAAGGTTCGGCGCCTTAGGACATGGGAAAGCTGGGGCGGGGGTTAGGGTTAGAGCACCTACGGGAAGTCCAATTCCTTATAGGGCACCCCTACCTCTGCCCCTCTATGATCACGTACGGATTATATAGATTATTAATTGGAATGTCGACTTTATTACATCCATATTTTAAGTGAGAAAGTCAGATAACTAAAACTCTGACTGCACTCGGTTCTACTCACCGAGCCATACCATGCTCGGTTCGACTATAGATTTAAACAAGATCAGCATGGCTTGGATCTTTATGCATCGTGTCTGGTTCGGTTCTTCCGATTGGGCTGGCTCTCAGGGTAAAATAATTAGAGTGTGAAATAGAGAGAACATATATCCAAATGAGCAAAATATTGTTGCTTAAATGTTTTAAGAGACAAGCCAATTTAATATCGGCGGTTCTTGCTTTTGGAAATTATTGTGCTACACATCACTTGTTATAACCATGTTTGTTGCTTTATAAAAGAGCTTTTAAGAGACTATACCAGATTTTGTAGTTGCACTAGAGTCAGCTCTCACAGTACTATACGACAGTATTTTGACAATGTATAGGTATGTTGCAACGATCTAAGAAATACCCCCATATCCATACATGCCGGCAGGGGGGGGTAGGGGGGGTTACCCCCCTGAGGTCCGGACCCCCCCCCCCCGAGGCCGAAAGGCCAGGGGGGGTTACCCCCCTGGGATGGCAGCGACCCCCCCGTGGGGGCCTCTACCCCTCCCCCTTCAGCGGGTTCGTTTTTACCACCGGAAACTGTTACCAGTAATTTCTGTTGTGAACGGCACTCTAATATTTAAATAGTCGCACGCTGGGCTGCGCCAAGACCTGGCATACGACATTGAAACATGACATTACTAATTAGTTTGATATTCTCTGTTCAGCCAGACAAAGCATACGCCAGCAACCACTGATCTCGAGCAATGATTTCTCACGATCTATTGATCTTTATTGCTAAATAAATAAATCGGTACAAGTGAAAACCACACAAATGCACACGGCTAAATTAAATGGTTTTAAGACAAAGTCGTTTTAACAAACGAATCAATATGGTCAGTAACAGTTTTGTGAAACGTGGCTGCTGCAATCAAGGAATGTGGAAGGCTGGACAATTTCCTTTTTAGTAAACCACGTAACGATGAAAACAGACTTTTTTATATCCTCCATTTCCATCTCATATAGGGTTAATAATAGTATTAACGGCTGCGAGGACCAAAAAAAAGGTCCTCACGAGATCGACCCCCCTAGACAAATTTGGCCGGCCAGGGGGGTTACCCCCCCTGGGATGGCCGCGACCCCCCCCGGGGGGCCTCTACCCCCCCCTGGCATGACCGACCGTCGGCATGTATGCCCATATCCTTAAATATAGACTATTCTCTGCTGCAGATCCAGGCGTAGATTAACGTGTAACCCAAAATTATGTACAACAATTGCAACAAAAGATAAAGTCTATTTCGCCAATGGGTAAAGTGTCAAAGTAGAAATGATTTTGATGGGACCAAAATTTAGATAATTAAAATATTATATATGAATGAAATAACATGATAATACATTATAAATTAATAATATTTTGATTGCATCCCGTTAAGATTAATTAAAATTTAAAATAGTATAGTAATAGCCGAATCTGATGTGTGATTGATGTTCAAAATCTGAACGAGAGAACATAATGGTTTTGGCACGATATCCTGGAGTTGGACATCTGGCAATTGCGTCAAACAAAATCTCATTTAGGACATCAAATAAATTTAATATAATACTAATTCAAAATAAATACTGTTATTGAAAACAAAGACTAATGCAACGTCTATATTATAAAGGATACCCCTTGTGAAAGGTTTTTCACCCTGGGTGTCTCTACCATTTTCCCTTATATGGTGTCTTGAATACCATGGTTTTTTCGATGGTATATTAAGATAGTATACATAAGTGTTGTAGTGTCAGGAATGGCATGGTGTATGTAGAGTACACAATAAAATTTTTGAAAAAGTTATACTGTTACGTGCACCATCATGTTATTACACACCTATATAGTGCGTTTGTGTATTGTATCCTTGATATCACCAGTAAAAACAGCAGGGAGATTTAGATATACTATACTATATCGAAGTTGATGATGTCTCATACATCATTTGATCTGTAATTTCGTATAGGCGTATACTATACACCACTGGACGACATAGTCTAGATTATTGAGGGACCAAACTTTCACATGGAGGGTCTGCTATAACGTAAACGCCGCATAAACAAAGCTAGATGAGATACTACACGGAAACCGTTGCCGTATAACAAACATCACCTTTATTAGTAGTATGTAGTTTATGATTATGGTTTCATAGCAGTTACAGAGACGTCATTGGTAGTATATCAAAATAATGCATGCCCGAGGTCCAAACTCCGTGGCTGGTGGGTGGGCCTCGCTCTCCAGAAGTGGTGTCCAAGCATAAGGGGATTCTTGTTATTTGCTCCCGTTGTAATGAGGTTCTTAACGAACAGAGCAACAACTCCCAGATAGCTCTGCGCTTTGCGTACTTTCAGCCGCATTGGTTCCATCCCTGGCGTCGGCTTGTGTATGTCAAACATTGCGACATACACACATTAATACATCAACATTAATTAACAATGAAAAAGTTAAAAGTACCTACCACTTTTTTCCCGGAAAGCACGTCTCATTTTTGAAAACGCCACCAAATCGTCGGAAGATTTTTCGCCGCAATGAATTGTTTCAATACGTTTCAATCGTGCAAATATATAAACAAACACAAAGCAAACTTTACATATTCAACTGATTCGTCCTGTAAAAAATTTCACGCAGTTTTTTCAGGATTATTGGGAAAATCATATGGGCCAAAAACATTCAGTCTTAAACCAATCGTACAAGTCAAAAACTAAACTGAAGCTCATTAACGTTATAGGACAGGCGTACGGTCCGACAACCGTCACTTTGCATTCACTACTGTTCGTAATAATGCAAAAACATATTTCATGAACAAAATCATCCACTGATTTCGTGTTTCGGCCTAAAAATAGAAACCGTCTTTAAGTCAGCAGAATACAATCGCGAAAAGTTGATCAAATTGGTCTAGCCATGGTATGGGTTTTGAATAGATACTTAATATTTATTTGATTTAAATTTAACTCTAATCTTAACCTTGTTTAACCCTTTGTTCAAGAGTAACTTAAAGGCAATAAAATTACAACACGCAAACAATTTGAGGCCACCCATCGCTCGAGTGAGATGGTTCAATGACTGTCATCTGACATTATTGCTGAGATGTGTAAGGTATACTGTAAATCAGAGTACCAAACGTTTAGGACTGATTTCCCAGAACTTCATCATAAATATTTAATATTAGAATGTTTGGCACTATATAGGGCGAAGTCGGACTTGGGTTGACAATTTTAGGCCGAATATAGTCGCCGATTTGCACGAAACCTCGAAGCTCGACCACAAGCGCGCACCGTAAAAATGGAGAAGAAAGAGAAAAATTCAATACAAACACCTTGTAACTAAATTATTACACTATAATCGTTACATTAATTCACATTGGTGAGTATTCAAAATTTCTTCATTAATAGTTCGCTGAGGATCTTTTGCGCCTATGGCGAACTGACAACTGGCTATGGGAAGTACAGACTTACGTGGCCCAAAATGGTTCCTGAACACTAAAAATATTATGAAACGGTTTATCAAATTGAGTCCAGCCGTTAGATAATCCTTATTTCATCCACCGTGTCTATAAAAGGGCTTAACACGTTGACCGGCACGTAGGCATCATTTTTCCGTTGGAACAAAATATTCGCAAAATACATTTACCTGAAGGTGACTTATAAGTTACAACGACAGACCAAACAACCACACTTCCTTCGCTCGGCCCATTTCCATAACGCCCATCGTTCCACTTGTTTCCAGAAATTTTAGTTTCTAATGTGTCTCATCGAAGAACAGTGACAAAGACGCCGGTCTGTTATGTTTTGTACTGTGCATAAGAAAGCTGCGCATTGTGGCAGAAATGATCCCGTTACCAATTGACCCGATTCCATCGCTGAGGGGTTCTCACCTAAGCTGGCTGCACGCATTAGCGTATAAACGTGAGTGTCAATCGTTGAACACCAATTTAATCCATTGTTCACGGCGAAAGAAGTATTTCTTTGCAAAACCAAACTGATATATGAGTAAAACATTTCCAGCAAAATTCCATAAAATTTTCATTAATTAGAAGCTTTTATATTCAAAATATATTTCAACCATTTCAAATTCCACAAACTCTGTAGATACACAAGAAATCCTCAATGTTTGACGCAACAATAATTCTATTTACCACAATGTTATCAAAAATTATAAGAAATCGCTTCCGATCACATAAAAATGTCAAAAGTTTGAAGCCGAATAGGTTGTTGTTAGAGAAAACACATTATTTTAATTAAAATTTGGGTACTCGTATTGCATGACTGCAAAATTTGTTGACTATTTCATGGAAAATGATAAACAATAACCTTAGATCGAAGTATAAAGCCATAACAAAACAAGTACAAAATTCGTCAGAAAACTGTGTTCAAAGCTGTTGATCTTATAAATTAGTATAGCTTGGAACAAAGAATTATGAAAAATTCATAGACTATCTTATAACATACGTCACAGTTCTGGTCAAATGATGTCAAAACAAACTTTGAGGTTTAGCACAAAGATTAGCCGAAATAAATAAATTTCGTTATTATCTAGAGGATAAGAATATAATAAGCTGAATTTAGTCAAATTCTCACCCAAACTCATCCATATCTTATAAAATATATCTGGATTACGTATAATTGATTCGTTCTACGAGAAATGCGAGTAGTTCAAATCACATTTTGAGAATATCACAATTTCAATATTTTAGGGCGTGTTCTTATCCAACGCAATCCGATTTGGACCTCTAAGAGTGTTCACATTGGATCCGGTTGATCGAATTCGATAGAGCATATACGATTCAGATTCAGGTCGGATCATACGGTGTAATTAACACGCAAGGAAACGCACGGCATAATACGCACACCGTATTTATCTGTATAGGTCCGCAGTCAATAAATTCTGTAAATGAATTATTTGGCAACGGGAACGCTTTATCTGTGTGTATAGCTTCTCAGTCAATGAATATTGTAAATGAATTATTTGGGCAACGCAAGCGCTTTATCTGTCTGTATAGCTCTGCAGTCAATGAATATTGCAAATGAATTATTTGGGCAGCGCAAGCGCTTTATCTGTCTGTATAGCTCTGCAGTCAATGAATATTACAAATGAATTATTTGGGCAACGCAAGCGCTTTATCTGTCTGTACAGCCCCGCAGTCAATGAATATTGCAAATGAATTATTTGGGCAACGCAAGCGCTTTATCTGTCTGTATAGCTCTGCAGTCAATGAATATTGCAAATGAATTATTTGGGCAACGCAAGCGCTTTATCTGTCTGTACAGCCCCGCAGTCAATGAATATTGGAAATGAATTATTTGGGCAACGCAAGCGCTTTATCTGTCTGTATAGCTTCTCAGTCAATGAATATTGCAAATGAATTATTTGGGCAACGCAAGCGCTTTATCTGTCTGTACAGCCCCGCAGTCAATGAATATTGCAAATGAATTATTTGGGCAACGCAAGCGCTTTATCTGTCTGTATAGCTTCTCAGTCAATGAATATTGCAAATGAATTATTTGGACAACGCAAGCGCTTTATCTGTCTGTATAGCTCATTTGGGCAACGCAAGCGCTGAATCTGTCTCTGTAGTACCACAGTCAATACTTCGTTAATTACGTCTACCTGGCATGGCACAGGAAAGTCGCACAATTTTCGTCTGACGTGAACGGTAATACAACTGAAGCTTATGATTTTAGCAACAATCAATGACAATTGACATTTTAATCAGCGCGGCTGTTGAGAAAACGTTCGTTTTGGAAAAACATCTGCTTTAATCAGTAACATTTTTATGTGTGATCATCGTACAATTCTCCATCTTCTTCAGAGAGCAACGATCGAAAATTTTTACATATATCGAAATCGAATATGAAGTCGCAAGGGCTTTCAATACAATTACAAAGATGTTCAGCAGATAAACTTTGGTGCTAGGCAACTAAAAGATGACGAATTTATTAACTTCACCATATTCCTACGGCCATTAAATATAAGTGTAACGGTATAACCAACGTCACAAGATAATATTTTGTGCAGCAGCAAAAGTCTTAATTTATTAAAATGTTTCGCTGTTCTAAATGGTGTCTAATAACTAAAAAATTGTAAATATTTTAAGAAATTTTAAGGAAAAACACATTTTAAAAGAAGACGAAATAGTATTTTAATTCCAATGCAGTTTTTTGCAAATTTACCTATCGCTTAAATTTTAACTAATTGAATTCGAGTGGAACGAGAATTTTCAATTTTTGTTCTGGAGGGGGTTGAGGAGGTCCTGTCTGTGTGCGTGTGTGTGTCGCGCCTGGTTCACGATAACGGTTAGGCGGGTTTTGATGCACGATAGCTCATTCGAACCGCAATGGTCGATTTAGGGGTAATGACGGAGCCCGATTTCTGAATTTTTTGCCGTGAGAAAAGTTATGGGGCAAAATGATGTCATTTTGGCCCATTTTTCGGGCAACCCCTCCAGTTTTTGGGACTTTTCTCAATAAGTACTCTCATTCAATAAGTATCCGCAAACTAATAGGCCTATTCCATGTAGCTTTACCAGGGTTTTCCAATGATATATAACAAGTTTTTCAACTACTTCCCAATCTGGAGTCTATAAGCTTATAGTTGGCGCCAAATTTCATATTTGGTGAAAACCGTGGGGAAATGCACATAAATGTGTGTTTTTTGTTGCTTTCAGCGTCTTATGCGGGATTCACGTTTTCATGTCCCCACCACTTGGAACATATGTACCCCACACAGTGGCAGGCACACCCTAGACTACAGGGTGTCTTAGACACCCCTGTGTTTTTTAAACAAAGTTTCAAATAAATTTCAAACAAAGCTAGCTAATAGTTTGGCTTATTTCAGACGGTGTCAATGAACCGTCGTTGCTTTTTCGTTTTGCGGAGGGTTTCCGCCACCCCGTGGGGTCATTTTACATAGGTCCTACATGATAGCCTAGATAGACCGCATTGGCAAGCATAAAACACCGAAATACTACATTGCCAAAATGAGGTATCTAGGGGTGTGCCCGACACCCTTATATTTTGTTATATGGTGTGAGCGTCACTGTCACCGTCTTTACGGTATAGTCTACACTACAGGGGGACAAAAGTTCCAACTGTTGGGGACATTATGACGTGAATCCCGCATTATATGCGGTTTTCTGGGCAGATAAACTCATTGAAAGTGTTAAAAATGTTGTTGGGCAAATATTTTTTACACTTCTGGTTCATACTTGGCATAAAAAATGACGTTTACGCAATTTTTGGTGAGAAGTCGTGGGAAAACCACCTGAATGTGTGTTTATTGTTGGTTCTAGTGTCGTATATGGGGTTTTCTGGGCCGATAAGCTCATTGCGAGTGTCAAAAATATTTTTCACACTTCTGCTTCATACTTGGTATGAAAAATCAGATTTTTCTCAAGTGTCGGTTTGAATTCTTTAACGTTCTTTTCACGGTCAATTTAGGATTTTATTGAGTTATTAAATTGTTAGTTGATTGTTTTTGTACTCGTTGTACGATGTTTTGTCTACTGCATACGTTGGCTATCAAAAGAGGCTGGCGTAACTATGACTCATCACTCACGGTTTATATAATGTATATAGCACCTGTGTACTGTGTGTAGGCTTTGTTTGTGTGTGCTTTCTACAACAGACTTCGGGGGATTGTTCTTACCACTCGAACTCTGGCTCGCAAGCGAACTTCATTAGTATATTATTACACTTTACCGCATGAAATGCGTTTTGTTCTAATTTTATTAGTAAAACAGCAAGTTTTGCGAATCGCTTATTCTAAACTGCTCGAAAATATGTCATAGCCTAACGACTTTGACAAAAATGATCTTTAACGCTTCAATCTAATACACAAATCATGATCAAAATCATGATCAAATCATTCTATGATGACATATCAGGAGCTCGATCGTTATGATACATTTAGCAAAAGCTTGTTATTTTGCTATCCTAAATCCAAATTGAACCATAAACATATGGCAATAATGCAGGTGTATATTAATTGCTTATTCAATGTTCTAAAAATACAGTCAAAAAATGATATATAAATGCCGCTGAGTAAGTTGGTTATT
The DNA here is from genome assembly GCA_030248225.1 of Trileptium ribeirensis. Taxonomy (NCBI): domain Eukaryota; kingdom Metazoa; phylum Nematoda; class Enoplea; order Enoplida; family Thoracostomopsidae; genus Trileptium; species Trileptium ribeirensis. The sequence continues at coordinate 24,017 of JASANE010017030.1, forward strand.
AGTTTCTTGCGTGAGTAGGAGAACAATATTTTTCAAACGCATGATAATCGCCCAAGAACTTAGATAATATTAATAGGGTAGCAATAAAGCTTCAAATAACTACGAATTTCGTAGAGAAGACTTTGGAATTTTTGAGAACAGCAATAACAAGCTATTGGGAAAGACTTGGAAATAAAAGTTCCAAATCATAAGTTCTCTCGTAGAGAAAACTTTGGAATTTTTGAGAACAGCAATAACAAACTATTGGGAAAGACTTGGAAATAAAAGTTCCAAATCACTAGTTCTCTCGTAGAGAAAACTTTGGAATTTTTGAGAACAGCAATAACAAGCTATTGGGAAAGACTTGGAAATAAAAGTTCCAAATCACTAGTCCTCAGGGAAAAAAAACAAATCTTCTGAGAACAGCAAAACAAGCTATTGAGGAAAAGAAAATCACTAGTTCTCTCGTAGAGAAAACTTTGGAATTTTTGAGAACAGCAATAACAAGCTATTGGGAAAGACTTGGAAATAAAAGTTCCAAATCACTAGTTCTCTCGTAGAGAAAACTTTGGAATTTTTGAGAACAGCAATAACAAGCTATTGGGAAAGACTTGGAAATAAAAGTTCCAAATCACTAGTTCTCTCGTAGAGAAAAGTTTGGAATTTCTAAGAACAACAATAACAAGCTATTGGGAAATATTTGGAAATAAAAGTTCCAAATCACTAGTTCTCTCGTAGAGAAAACTTTGGAATTTTTGAGAACAGCAATAACAAGCTATTGGGAAAGACTTGGAAATAGAAGTTCCAAGAGAGAAAAGAATTAGAAACAGAAGAGACAAAGCACGGAAAGAATCACTAGTTCTCTGTAGAGAAAACTTTGGAATTTTTGAGAACAGCAATAACAAGCTATTGGGAAAGAGCTTGGAAATAAAAGTTCCAAATCACTAGTTTTTTTTAGAGAAACCGAAACGAGAACAGCAATAACAAGCTATAATCCAAATTAAAAATATAAAAACAAAACAACTATATGTAGAGAAAACTGGAATTTTTTGAGAAACAATAATAACAAGCTATTGAAGAGAAAGCTTTGGTTTTAAAAGTACAACAAAACAAGCAGGAAAGACTTGGAAATAAAAGTTCCAAATCACTAGTTCTCTCGTAGAGAAAACTTTGGAATTTTTGAGAACAGCAATAACAAGCTATTGGGAAAGACTTGGAAATAAAAGTTCCAAATCACTAGTTCTCTCGTAGAGAAAAGTTTGGAATTTCTAAGAACAACAATAACAAGCTATTGGGAAAGACTTGGAAATAAAAGTTCCAAATCACTAGTTCTCTCGTAGAGAAAACTTTGGAATTTTTGAGAACAGCAATAACAAGCTATTGGGAAAGACTTGGAAATAGAAGTTCCAAATCACTAGTTCTCTCGTAGAGAAAACTTTGGAATTTTTGAGAACAGCAATAACAAGCTATTGGGAAAGACTTGGAAATAAAAGTTCCAAATCACTAGTTCTCTCGTAGAGAAAACTTTGGAATTTTTGAGAACAGCAATAACAAGCTATTGGGAAAGACTTGGAAATAAAAGTTCCAAATCACTAGTTCTCTCGTAGAGAAAAGTTTGGAATTTCTAAGAACAACAATAACAAGCTATTGGGAAAGACTTGGAAATAAAAGTTCCAAATCATAGTCTTCGTTAGAGAAACTCACTTAAATTTTAGAACAGCAACAACAGAAAACCGAAAAAAATCAAAACACAAAAAAGAAAACAAGAGAACGCATAACAAGCTAAAACTTAAATCTCTGTAGAGAAAACTTTGGAATTTTTGAGAACAGCAATAACAAGCTATTGGGAAAGACTTGGAAATAAAAGTTCCAAATCACTAGTTCTCTCGTAGAGAAAACTTTGGAATTTTTGAGAACAGCAATAACAAGCTATTGGGAAAGACTTGGAAATAAAAGATCCAAATCACTAGTTAAAGAGAAAAAAAAAAAGAGAAAGAGAAAAGAGCGAGAAGAAAGGGAAAAAAACAAGACAAGCACGGGAAAGACGCCTCTCGTAGAGAAAACTTTGGAATTTTGAGAACAGCAATAACAAGCTATTGGGAAAGACTTGGAAATAAAAGTTCCAAATCACTAGTTCTCTCGTAGAGAAAAGTTTGGAATTTCTAAGAACAACAATAACAAGCTATTGGGAAAGACTTGGAAATAAAAGTTCCAAATCACTAGTTCTCTCGTAGAGAAAACTTTGGAATTTTTGAGAACAGCAATAACAAGCTATTGGGAAAGACTTGGAAATAAAAAAGTTCCAAATCACTAGTTCTCTCGTAAGAGAAAACTTTGGAATTTTTGAGAACAGCAATAACAAGCTATTGGGAAAGACTTGGAAATAGAAGTTCCAAATCACTAGTTCTCTCGTAGAGAAAACTTTGGAATTTTTGAGAACAGCAATAACAAGCTATTGGGAAAGACTTGGAAATAAAAGTTCCAAATCACTAGAGAAAGTTCTCTGGTAGAGAAAACTTTGGAATTTTTGAGAACAGCAATAACAAGCTATTGGGAAAGACTTGGAAATAGAAGTTCCAAATCACTAGTTCTCTCGTAGAGAAAACTTTGGAATTTTTGAGAACAGCAATAACAAGCTATTGGGAAAGACTTGGAAATAAAAGTTCCAAATCACTAGTTCTCTCGTAGAGAAAACTTTGGAATTTTTGAGAACAGCAATAACAAGCTATTGGGAAAGACTTGGAAATAAAAGTTCCAAATCACTTCTCGTAGAGCAAAGTTTCTTTCTGCAAGGTGAAAGAGAAAACTTTGGAATTTTTGAGAACATCAATAACAAGCTATTGGGAAAGACTTGGAAATAGAAGTTCCAAATCACTAGTTCTCTCGTAGAGAAAACTTTGGAATTTTTGAGAACAGCAATAACAAGCTATTGGGAAAGACTTGGAAATAAAAGTTCCAAATCACTAGTTCTCTCGTAGAGAAAACTTTGGAATTTTTGAGAACAGCAAAGTAACAAGCTATTGGGAAAGCCAAGACTTGGAAATAGAATCTCCAAACCACCCCAAAGAAAAGTTTGGAATTTTTGAGAACAGCAATAACAAGCTATTGGGAAGACTTGGAAATAGAAGTTCCAAATCACTAGTTCTCTCGTAGAGAAAAGTTTGGAATTTTTGAGAACAGCAATAACAAGCTATTGGGAAAGACTTGGAAATAGAAGTTCCAAATCACTAGTTCTCTCGTAGAGAAAACTTTGGAATTTTTAAGAACAGCAATAACAAGCTATTGGGAAAGACTTGGAAATAAAAGTTCCAAATCACGAGTCTCTCTCGTAGAGAAAACTTTGGAATTTCTAAGAACAACAATAACAAGCTATTGGGAAAGACTTGGAAATAAAAGTTCCAATCACCAGTTCTTCTCGTAGAGAAAACTTTGGAATTTTTGAGAACAGCAATAACAAGCTATTGG
>JASANE010017031.1:0-13478 GCA_030248225.1 Trileptium ribeirensis
GAGCAGGTTTCGGTGTCAACCTCCCTGGGGGACCTCAGCGATCGTACCCAGATCATGACACGTGCGCCAACCGATCGGGCGGGGTCCGGACACCACCCCGTGAAGCGCGCCTGCGGCCTGCTAAGCTCCGTAAACTTCTCGGGGTCCTGACCAAGAAAAGTGGCTAAAATAGAAAACTTAGGGTCCGCCCTTGAGGTTACGATAGCCGCGGTCGTACGGGCATGGTGTTAGGAAGTTGCGCCATGCAGCTGCGTCACCGTTATTACACTTATAAAGTCTTATGTCTTACTCTTTTATGTGAACATTGTGCATATATTGCTGTTTTCAAGCTCATAAATAAAAAAATCATTAATAATTGACAGTGAATGTTAAATTATTAGGATTCTCTTCACTTTATCATTGCCCTCGCAAATTCTTTAAATTAAAATTAGCTTTCTTATATCTGTCCTACAATATAAACTTTTGTTTGATTTAATATTTTGGTGTTTTGCCAGTATATGATCGTTATATTCCGTTTTCGGTTTTAATAGGGCCGCAACTTTTCTGTTGAACACTGTTCTCTAAGACATTTTCATAAGCAGAAAGTTAAAAATTTGTGTCAAAACCTATTTAATTATTGATACCTCTAAAATTTAGAAAATTTCAATTTCGTGTTAGTTATGATAAAAAAATTGCTTTTGTAGATAGTTTAACACGCTAAAAACGATGGTGTTTTAACTATGCGAGGCTTTCTATGACTCCGAGGTTCTCAAATCCCTCAAGCCAGATACTTTGAAATTTAAATTCACAAATCGTGTTCGATTGAACCAAATTTGCTACATGTACATAGGTACTGAAATACGTTGAAAACGGTTGTATTATTAAATATATACCTGCTACTATCTTGTTACTTTGGCTTTCCAGTTTTCTTGTGGGTCAAATTTGGTATATATGTACAGTAAGCTCTGATAACCTAGGCGCTCTTTGAATTTTCGTAAAACTGTTGGGCATAAAGTATTAAGCTCATCCCGATCCCGATACAGCTCGGTTAATCCCTACCCATCAGTTTAATCCCGACATGACACAAATAGCAGGTTGGCTCTCTTTTGACAACACTTGCTATGATTTTATGAAAGAATATGGTATTAGGTACTGTCTCTGCTTCATCAGTACCAGTTGCGACAGGCCATTTAAGAATCTAGACAATAACCAATACTGCCGCAAATGCACCAAATTTCACATGATAAACTCGAATTCCGAAACGAATTAAGTTTCTTATGTTGTTTAGTAATACTGTTTTGTCTCTATTTATTTGGATTTACTAATTTGTATAGTATTCCGCAGCTCTCGAGTCTTGGGTTTTACGCAGTTTCTGGCCGACTGTTCGGGTCTAGGTTATTGATATTGTACAATGCCTCATCATGCTATCATGAAAAAAAATTGGAACATGCAACCTTCAACAAAGTGTCATATTATATGAGGGCATAACAGAGAAAGGTCTGACACTACTTTTACGTCATTTTTGAGGGACGTCAGCGTAGCCTAGAAAATGGGTTTAAAGGTCATGGGAACACCTGTACCGTGAATCCAAAATTGACATCTTGAATTTTTCCAGAGCTCTTGTGAAAAAACGTTACTAGGATTTCAACTATGCTGAAAACGATAATACGACTGTTTTTTGTTTATTGTCTTCATATTTTTCCGTTATTCATGTGGGTCTGTTGCCTGACCAAGCCGCAACCTTCGAACCCAAAAATTTGAGATTTGTAATTTCAGATCTCTTGTGAAAAGAAGGTTACTACGTTTTCGACGAAACCTGTAAATGATGATACTAATCTTTTGGGCTACTGTTAATTTTTTCCGATGATGCATGAGGGTCGGTGTTTATAATGTATCTCAACATTTGAACCCAAAAATTAGATTTTTCCGAAATATGTATGAATGGTAAGTCAGAGACAATACATTTTGTGTATTAACATAGGGAACAAATTGGCTTGTACAGTGAGTGGTTTTGCTCGCTCGTTTTCCCTCTCGCGAGTAATTAGTCTACAACGTAATTGGTAAAGTGTATGTGTCAAATAAGGAAATGGTCCCACCATCTGTTCAGTTAATTTAGCCTTGGCCTCTGGAGGCCATATTTTCTTTCACCCCAGAACAGATTTTTTCGAGATCCTTAGCTATAGGTTTACCTCGCAGATGCTGCCTACCATTCGTTTATTAAGCGACAAGTAAATTTTTCCACAGTCCTTGTTTTTCCAGTTTTGAGTCTAGATATGGAATTTCGGCTTCTGAGATACGAATAGATTCTATCTGCTGTTCTAAAAGCTCGATTCTGGAAACTTGCGTTCTGTGACGATAAACATTTAATTTAAGCATTTATGAAAACATTGAATATGACACAAACTGTATACTGAATTTGTCAGAGTTGTGTTAAGTCCAGATTGTATATCTGAAGCAGATTTTTGAGCTTTGATCTAATGTAATTTTAATCAAATGGAAACTAAAGTTAAACCCATGACTATTACTCATGACTTAAGCATTGACAACACACATTGTGTTGGTTAGTATTGCATAGTTTTCATCAAAAATATCCTATCTCAGAAAAAGAACATTGTCACAAAATAACTCCTAACAGCGTTGAATAAGTATTTATGGTCTGCTTTCAGGAGTTTTAAGTCGTATGGATATATGTATTAATGACAGTAGTTTGGCTTACTGTATAGTCAAAATATTAGCTTTATCTCTTGGCTAAAGCCATTGCATACTGTAAAACTTTACATTAATTCAAATGTCGTTTGCTGGGATTTTGTGCTTAGTCGTTCACATGCATTGCATGGAGGCTTAAAAATAGAATTGCAGTTGGGAAATATCTCAGCTCCTAATAAAATAGCATTTAACACAGAGTCCCCCTTGGGGTATCGCATTGCCCCCCCCCCGCCCTCTCCAAACCAGGTTGGAGGTCCCGTGGGCAGGCGAGTCCCTATCATAGCTGAAGTTCGCTAAAAGCACCAAGGTTTTGTTTGTAAATTACACAAGGTACAATAACTGTAACTCGTTATGAATGAGATAACATCTGATTCTCTTGCGATGGACAGTGATATGACGACTAATATTTTAGCTACGACTGTACGTCGGATGAATCAAAGAGGACGCTTGGACTGATTACTTAGCCTCCTGTATCAAATAAGATATTTGTCGTTTAGTTTTACCAAGGCCATGATTACGGAGCCGGAGCCGTGGTTTTTCTTTAAGATCCCATCTCGTGTTTAGTGATAAATGGCCGCACAGCGGAAATCTTAATTTCCTAATGAACCAAATGATCTTCTCTAAAGACTAATAAGATTTTTGAGATTTATAAATTTTCTATAATTGTCAATACTATATGGTGCCAAAATGGCGTACTTATGATGCCGAAATTTAAAAAATATTTTGATAATTCTATAGTTTTATTCATATTCGAATGGTATTGGCGAGTTGAGTCCACAAGCACCAAAATATGATGAATCAGATTATGTGTTCACCAATGATGAGCATTTATGTGAAATGACTTGTGGTCGATTAATCGGTAATAATTGTGAGTAATTTGCGAAAGATCGACATGATATTAACTTATTTTGACTCAAGTCCTCGTATAGCTTGAATGATGCATAAAATTATACAATTATCAAGAAAATTTTTTAAAATTTTTATTGTTCCAACAGTTTTATATATTTATCTAATAATAAAGTATAATAAAGCTTTTCAAAAACGCTACCAGTGATCAGAGTAGATCACGATAATTAAAAATATTCGCTGGACGACCAATTTTTGCCAAACATGGAGCGGGAGGAACCCAAAGACAAAAAGACTCAAGAATCTGCGTGAGTGCATCATCGGTCCGGCAAACAATACTACTGCAGTGCATCTAGCTGGAATATTTTATAGCATGTAACAAAATATACCTATGACAGTTGCAAAGTACCATTTAAAGAATGAAACCTTAATACGCTGTAGGCGGGCACTAAACAAAGATTTCAATTTATACAATATTGCGCTTACGTTTGACAATAATATTAGCAAGGTTCGCACCGCACTCCTGTCACGACTCTTGTCTTAGCCATTTGCCGACAGGATCAGTCATTTGGCCAAGGTACACTTGTAGGGCTAAGTGTAATGCATTCCATGCCGTTCTCGATATACGAAGCCTAAGGCTTAGCCTAAGCTTAGGCCTACTATGAGACATGCACTAAGCCTAACTTAGTATAATGGTTCACGCTATTTGTTGCTCGTTTTCAGGCTGGTGTTCACGATTCATTTATTAAATTCAGTAGTATAGATTAGCATAAACACAATAAAGGAAACACAGTTGTTCAGATGTACTAGGACCGGTTCTGGCTCTAAGGGATCCCAGCTGCACCACCATTCCCCACTGTGGTACCCGGACGACTCTGGCTTTCCTGAGTCCCCATTGTACTCCCGATTGACCTAAGGGAATCGGTTAGATTAGCAGGCCTCCTGCGGTTCACCGGAATATTCGGCCTAGCCCCTATATCGGTCCACGTCCCTAGTGGTGCGAACGTCCCCTTGAGAAAGGGTCAACCCTTTAAGCATGCCCCAGATAGTAACGCTCGCTTGCTCTTCCCTCATGTCATCAGAGCCCCATTCCTTTAAGATACCCCTTTGTTTTTCCCGAGTTCGTGGGCGAAGGCTCGCCCTTGGTTACCCCCAATTGACCTCACCCGAGTCCTATCACAAAAAAGGGTAACGCTTAGCGACACATGGAAGCTGATCCCAGGGCCCTTCGGTTTGTCCAAATACTTTCCGCTGGGTGAAGGACTGGACGCCTATACCTGCACGTCTCCGAAAGCGAATACTGGGTGCGCAAGTTCACCCCTAGAGGCAATGCAAACTAGTTGTGATTTTCATGACAAATTTTGTCCTACATTCCTATAACAATATTACCATGTTCTCGGTTCCCTAATGGTCTTAGCCTAAATTGTGCCCTATAACTTTCTGACAATAATACATATCGCTTATAGCTAAAATGGATACGTTAACCTTTTACTCGCTCAGACATGAAACATATATACATTCAGTGCAACAAACAACGATTCAGGTGATCGAATAAAAATCACGTGGTGTACCTGAACCAAAAATATAATCGCTGAATCTTAGAGGCTGTTTTGTTTTAAGTGCCGACGACAGGGAATTTTCTTGTCCCGAGCGGGTTATTCGTTTCCTGTGCGGACCCGTTGGTTTGGGTGCCTCAGTTTTCGGTGAAATAGGTTGTTTGGTGTCCAATGAAGGTGCGGAGCCCAAAAAAATCGGGTACTTTTAGCTATTTTGGTTATCTTTTGAGGCTTAGAAAAAAAGGTGTTTTAACGCGACAATGGGGTTTCCAAGTACCCACCAGCAATTGTTGGATGATCCCAGATGCGTGATTTGGGAGCCTCAGTAAGCCCCGATAGTAGTTTCGTAAACCAAAATTTATCGCAGTTAAATATAAAACATGAAATTTGGAAATTGAAATCACCCTCTTGGAAACGATGGACCCCTCGAGTTTTGCTGAATTCTTTTCATTCTTAGTTCCAACTCCACAAGACATTGCATTAACTATCCATCCCACAATCACGTGTTCACTTCTGCGTGCCATGACAGGTCTTCCCGAGATCTAAATCGCTTCAAAAGGTCTCGGTCCTGAATTTCAAAAATTGCTGTACCGTGCTCCGACCCGTCCTGACATGCACCACACGTTGAGCGTAATAACTTTCTCAAGGTCAAGTAACATCAATAGGCATGCACATTGGGATCAGCTTTCGGACCTTTGAAGTCGCGCGACCGAAATTGCTATTGACAAAAATATCTTGATCGTTGTCCCCGGCACATCCGAGCGCGCACCCGTTCTCTCTACAAAACACCGCTATGTTACATGATAAAACTTGACAGTATTACACATATATCAATCTTGGTGTGGATCGGCTACTCGCAAATGGGTTGGTTTGATATCTGGTCTAATGCGCAAAATCGGGCCAGCGGATACCGGCGGGTGGACCGTGATTTTCAATGATCAGTACAACAAAGTATATGTATTGTTTATTTATTTCAATCATAACTTAATATCAAGCAATACAGGGATCACGCTTCACCGGCATCTGGTGCTCCGTCAGTTTCCAATTTGCCCCTTTATACCCCAGTATGGGATGTTCCTTAAAATCTTCCAGCATCTTGGGATGTTACGCAGACGCCCGAAGTTTTGTTACAAAGGTTTGTTATGACGTGACTGCTGTAAGGGTGAAAAACCGTCAATTATACTCATTATAGATAGGGTAAGTATTGGGTCGTTCATATTTTGGAAAATTTTCGCCTGTTGTAAATAAATGATATATTCCTGGATTTAGTTGCTACATAATAGCATATTTTTGGCTGCGACTGCCGAAAATTATGTTGCTAATAATGTCTTTTACTTCCTGAAAAATAACATAATTCTTAGACTACCGAACAATTTCCATAGATGGCCAGGCGCCATCATATCAGGGTGGTATAGTTCGTTGGTGTGGCCGATCGTCGAAGTGGGAGCAGTGGGAGAAGTCGGGGAAAACGTAAATTTTCGAAATTGTTAGTAACTTATAATTTTTCTTAAATTTGTTAAAATTTTTTCCAATTTTACAGTATTTTTGCTTAATTTTCACCTATTTTTGCTAAAGTGTATCAAATTCTGTTAGTTTATGCCAATTTACGCCAAGCTTTCCTTAACTTTTCTTGATTTTCTCAAAATTGGCGGCTCATCACTACGCGCCAAGGAGGGAGGGGCAGCAGGGAGCTAAATTCAGCTTGAAATGAGTCTGACCATTAAGGGGTAAGGCTCTACACCTCCACATGGGCAATATTTTATCATTTGCTGTTATTTTCGCTCAATTGACCTCATTTTGTACTCAATATATGTCTTACTTTAAAATAGTGAAGCAAGATTTTCCCAACTACTTACGTTATTTTATGGATTATACACTTTTTGACTTGATCAAATTTTGAATATTTTACAAGATAATCCTAACAAAAACTATTGTTTTTTGTCGAAAACGAAGAAACGAACTTTTTATTACCTCCAGAGTTCGAGTGAAACTGTAAAAATTTTTCAAGAATGTAACAGTGAAAGAAAAATGTCGCTCAGTATTTAGGGCAAAAACTAACACGTTTTGGTTTCGTTTTGTAATTTTCTTTTCTTTTTAAATAATTATAGTCCTGTAAAGATTAACAATAGGGAAATGTGAAAGTCAAAGATCAAACATGTTGCAAAGCATTCGCAGATAGTTAAATTTTATGAGCCATACTCTTAAAAAAACAGCCTGCAAACCCTAGGTCACATCGACCATCAATAAGTTAGACGCTGCTGTGACGTGTTCATCCAAAATTTAAAGTTTCCCACGATAAAGCACTGGCAAAATTTGAACTTTTCGCCTTTGCCACTGTTAAAATTTTAATTTCTACCTTTATGGTATAATAAAAACATTAATTGCCCAAATCAGCCCAGCAGGACACAATAGGCTGTCCTATATGCTAGCCCAGACTAGACACAATATCCAGGGAGCTAGAGGCGTCTGCGGAAAAGACGTATACCTAGTTCGTGTTATAGCACTGACAACTGAGTCTCCTATGACAGTTGGACAAGACTTACTCAACCTGCACCCAACTTACCGTAGACGAACCATAACTTGGTTCGAAATCTCAATCCAATTTGAATTTATTTGTTAAATTCCTAGGTCTTTCTTTAAGCTTAGGTGTACCTACTTAAAATTAGTTAAGGAAATAACTTAAAAACTTCTGTCATAAAACTTATGGTGGAAATTTATAGAAATTTAAGCAATACATTGCATTAGTCAAGTGCAAATACATTTTTGCTTAACGCATTGCCAACCAATTTTATACCTTATACCTCAGTTAAAATTTCAGTGCTTAAAAGTTTATAAACGTTTATACTAACATTTTATCAAAAATAGACTGTAACCTAAAGTGGTGTTGTTCTCTTTTCCAGGTCTCAGAGTTTACCATGGCCTGAGTTTCTGTAGGGCTATTAGGAAATTAACTTAAACCGTGAATACTTTCGAATTCCTCTGAGTTCGTCAAAATTGTTTCTAAATTACTTTTCATTTTAAATATTGACATAAAATTTAGATTTCTGAACTTAAAATTTCACTTTAAACTTACAAATTAAAACAAATGTTAAAATATACAATTCTACTCAAAATTTTTAAAGCTTAACTGATATTAAAAATAATTGCGGGCGCTAGCTCTTCAAGTTTTGCTTCGATTACTTTAGATTCTGTACTCATTTGACCTCTACTTGCTTAGACTTTTCACAGCTGAGCCAGTTGCCACAATTACCATAAAGAGCTATCCTACAGATATACTCTTGGATTTTATCAGACACTAGCAAAGTTACTTCAAACTTATATGGCAATACTATACCTGGTGTCAAAAAGTGGATAGAGTTATTGTGGCTGCTCGCACGTTACGTCACCACATATGTTACACTTAGAAATTATCTACGGAATTGAACTCCAAACCCTTAACCCTCTTTTAACTTTGTTTAGAATAACTAAGGTATACATTATTATGCTAGTACCCTACTTAAAATTAACTTGATTTTTTAAACTCTATAGCTTAGACCTACCCTTAACTTTACAAAGTGCTAGTTGCCCTTTTATGCCAGTTGCCACGAGTGTACAGTTACTCCAGTTTCAAATATCTAATCCGGTTCTAGTCCTATAGTTTAAAAAAGCACTTGTTTTACTGATCGTGAAACAATAAGACATAGCTGTGAGAGTTCGCTATGGCGCTAGTACCCCATAGCTCTTCAACACTATGGCATATGGACTCATAGCTTTATAGCCTTGCTATATTCAACTCTACAGTTTATAGTTTTATTTTATATTTGCATTTACTTAACTTGCATCGCTTAAGCTCCGCTTTCCTTACTTAACAATAGCCAACTGTCACAGACATCACTAAACATGGACGCATACTTAAAACTTTCTAAACTAAAAACTAACTAACTAACCTAATACTTTGTTTTCTCTGCCTGGAGAAACAATAATGTCTCCCGAATACCCTGAACGAACTCTTGCAAAACCTTTATGAAAAGGCAAGGTAGACCGGTACTTTTTTATTTTTGGTAGCTTTTCTTTCTAACTCGCAGTTTGATTGCGGCTGTATAGCTCGTTCAGGGTTTTACTTCCATCTCAATGGCTACAAACCGATTCCTTGGCTACCATGTGAAGATGTCGGCATTTGTGCTGGGGTAAGCCGATTAACTCACAACTGCGCCTGTCAACCCAACGGTTCCATCGTTGCATCCAGTTTTATTGGAATATGCACTTCAGGTGCGACACGAATTTCGGTCAATAATCTCGAAGCTCGAAAGGCGTTTATGATCAAAAGCAACAATTTTACTCAGGGGCACAGTATGTCGTCAGAACAGAAGTGGGAGGGCCGCTACCCTGAAATTCGGGAGACCGTCGTAAAAAGAGAGGGGACCGTGCCCACTTACCCCGCCCCCCCGCGTGCTGCGAATCTGATATTCTATTAGCTAAGGTTTTAATGCGTAATGCTAACATCTGAACTCAGCTTAATTTATTTGTTAACATGGGCCACATATTTTATAGTAAAATAAACTTATACAACGGTAAAATAATTTATCAATATATCAGGCATAGCCAGGAGGCCATAGGCCATAGGGGAGAGCATCGCCTCATATGAGATGGTGTTCCACGAGAACAGTTGAAAAATGCCAATCTCATATTCTTAATCTGATGGGTGCCCATTTATTTGTAACCAAACATTAATTACTAGGAGAACTGCTTGTATTTCTCTGCTTATTAGTAACTATTGTCTTAATACAAATATTTTGTGTGATTTTTTTGTCTTTTTGCCAAGGCTGGTATAAATTTCACCTAATGAAACCTTTTAGAAAATTTTGCACTAGTGAAATCGACTTGCCCCCAAAAATAAAAGTCTGACTTTGTGCCTGGATGTATTACAATGTGTAGCACAATTAAATACCAGGGCCTTATTCAATTCAATAACAATGGTTTTCGCGCCAGCCAATGTTTATAGCCATACAACCTGTTCGCCCATTCTCGGCTAAATTGTTCAAAGACAAATATATATTGTAACAGCCTGTCTATTTAATAATTAAACGCAACCATACTGTTTTGCTATTATATGATTTAATTCCATTTGTTCTGTCCGAGTGGTCTCTCATCTTCAAACAACTATAACACAATATAATGCCATTTTTGTCTGTAACAGTCACAAAGTTGTCTGTTCTGTATATGTGTCCTAATTTGTGTCTTGTGGTCGCTAAAACAGCGATTAGAATTATTATTGTTTCAGGATTTCGGCGTTAGCTTTGTGTTCGTGGGTGACCTTTATTAATGTTATTTTTCTTATTTTCGCTTTGTTTTAACCGCCATTAGCAGCAGTCAATGGGTTTGCTATGTATATAATCCATATATATTCGATATGGTCAATTTGTTTACAGCCCGGTCTTTTTTCTCCTAATAATATAATATATTTTGTTTCCTATGCTTGCCGTATTTATAAAGCTAGAACTAATTAATTTTACTAGTTTTCGCGGTTATTTTAACGAAATCGATTTTTAATCAGCTTATTGTATCATTGTGCACTCTAATGCGACGATAGGAATTGAGAAGCACGAATTACATTACCAATCTCTAGTCTAATGTGTATTTTATTTTTGTTCAGCTTAACGTTTCATATTATGAAAGTGAGGTACTACATATAAATATTGTATTTCTATCTTTTCCACAACGAAAAAGATATCTTTGGTACTTAATACCTTCGTGGTTTCGGTGCATAGAGTTTACAAAACACATAAGAATTCTTGGTCCTCATGTTACGCAAATTATTTAGCAATCCAAAGTTCAGGCCAATGTAACCTTTAGGGGCGGAAGTGAAATGCGTGCCAGCCTAAGCTAAGGTGAGCCATGTACTAAGCCTAAGACTAAGTCGGGGGGCTGCCGACCCCCGAACCCACCGCTCTAAGCTGTTCTTTTTTCTAAGGTTATAACGTCCGGCCCTTAAAGGTGACATGGGCCCAAGTTCACCTCGAGCATAATTCATAACAATAAGTCCGCATCATTTATTCTAATATACTTATTCTAACATTTATTTTTTCAGTACACACATTTGTGGGAATGATTTCATGTACAAAAATGTGTGTACTGAAATAAATGTTAGAATAAGTATATTAGAATAAATGATGCGGACTTAGCTGTATAAAAATTATGCTCAAGAAGTTGGGCCCAAATTACCTTTAAGGGCCGAACATAACCTTCCCAAAAAAAAGAACAGCTTGAGCGAGTAGTTAAGATTGGCAGCCCCGGCTTAAGTTTAGCTTAGGTCATATCGGCTACGGTTAAGCTAGGCTGGCACCGAACCCACTTCCGCCCCTCAATTGGCCTAAACTTTTCAATTGCTAGATGTGGCTAGTGAGACCAACTCTTATGTGTTTTCTAAACTCTATGCACCGAAAGGCCGAAGATCATATGTACCAAAGATATCTTTTTCGTTGTGGAAAAATAGAAATACAATATTTATACTAGTACCCTCACTTTCATAATATGAAAGGCTAAGCTGAACAAAAAAATTTTTCTGGGAGATTGGAGTGGTAATTCGTGCTTCTGAGTACCTATATCGTGGCGTAGAGTGCACAATACAATAAGCTGATTAGCAATTTCGTTAAAATAACCGCGAAACAGTAAAAAATTGGAGTTAGGCTTTTGAGGGCAAGAGCCATAAGAAAAAAACGAAAAATCGTATTATATTATTAGGAGAAAAAAAAAGAGCCCGGCTGTAACAAAATTGACCATATCGAATATATATGAGAAAATTGTGCATCGCTGGGTCCCCTGCTAATGGCGGTTAAAACGAAGCGAAAAATAAGAAAATAACGTTGATGAAGGTCACCCCGCGAACACAAAGCTAACACCGGAAATAATAATTCTAATCGCTGTTTTAGCGACCACAAGACACAAATTAGGAAACATGCGGGACGGACAAGCTTTGTCGACTGTTACAGACAAAAATGGCATTATATTGTGTTATAGTTGTTTGAAGATGAGAGACCACTCGGACAGAACAAATGAATTAAGAGAATCGTATAATAGCAAAACATATGTTGCGTTTAATCTTGAATCAACAGGCTGTTACAATATCCTGTTTATTCTTTGAACAAGATTTAGCGGAGAATAGGCGAACAGGTTGTATGGCTATAAACATTGGCTGACACCGACTATTTATTAGATTGAATAAGGCCCCAAATTTGGTATTTGATTGTGCTACACATACTAATACATATCCAGGCACAAAGTCAGACTTTTTATTTTGGGGGGGGTTCACTAGTGCTTCATTAGGTGAAATTTATACCAGCCTTGGCAAAAAGACAAAAAAATCACACAAAATATTTTGTATTAAGAACAATAAGTTCAGCAGAGAAAATACGGAGCAGTTTCTCCTCGTGGTAAGATGTTTCAACTTCAAATAAATGGGCACCCCATAGGATTGAGATATAAAGATCGCATTTTTGAACACCCATCTCATATGAGGCGATGCTCCTATGGCCTAATTATATAAATATAAAAATCAATTATTTTTCTACATTGTATAAGTTTATTTTTACTATAAAATATGTGGCCCATGTTAATTAAGCTAATTTTCAGAATGAATGTTAGCATTACGCATTAAAAATCTTAGCTAATAGAATATCAGGATTGCCCAGCCGCACGCAGCGGGGTAAGTGGGCACCGTACTACAACTCGAATTTCAGGATTGCACCGCCTCCCCACTTCTGTCTAAACCATACTGTGCCTGGTTGCTTTTGATCATAAACGCCCCTTTCAAGCTTTGGAGATTATTGGAAATTTCAGTGTGGTGTCAAACTGAAATCGATCGAACCCAAAAACAGCAGTTGTGCAAGTACGGTTACCCCGGCGCAAATATGGTTTGGCGTCTTCACATGGTAGCCGAGTCGGTTTGTGGCCGTAAAAGGGGGGGTCCTACACCGCAACCTTTGGAGTTCAAAAAGAAAAGTACCCAAAATGCCATTTCTACTTGTTTTCGTGGAGGTTTTGGAGATACGGTACTTCAAAAAAACATTGTTGTTTCTCCAGCAAATCTCAGTCAGTTTTTAGAAAGTTTAAGTTGTACGCAGTCCATGTTTCGTGGTGTCTGTGACAGTTGGTATTTGTGTTGGGGCGGGGGAACGATAAGAGTAAGTAAATGCAAAATTTGAATTGACGCGTCAAAGTGTCAAGTTGAATATCACAAGGCTATGAGTCCATATGCCATAGTGTTGAAAACTATGGGGTACTAGCGCCATAGCGAACTCACATCTCTATTGTTTCAGCGATAAGTAGAACAAGTGCTTTTTTTAAAGCTCGGAGCCCCGGAATTGATTTTTCGAACTGGAGTAATTGTACACTCATGGCAACTGGCGTGGCGAG
>JASANE010017032.1:0-122358 GCA_030248225.1 Trileptium ribeirensis
TAAGTGTGTTTTGCCATTATTTTATGCCCTTGCATATTTCGCGAATTGTGTATTCTGTAGGACGGAGTCACTCAGGTACCCAGGACGGTTGACTAACGGCGAAGGTTCAAATTTAGAAGAAAACAGGAGAGAGCCTTTAACTGGCGCTAAAAAAACAAGGAATTTGAACGGAATCTCGACCGGTTCCCCATTTCCCTATGGGAAATTCAAAATTGAGACCGTCCGGAAGATAAAAGGCCTTTTACAACAATCTAAGGGGAAGGGAAGTGATCAGAATCAAGACCATCAAGTTTACCTGGTTTGAGCGAACCAGGGCTTAATGGTCGCAAAAATAAGCTGAAAGGACGGGGTTACGGTAGTTTCCGATTATTCGGAATAAACTACCTCGGGTCTGTTCATCGGCCCGGAGCCGTCCAACGGTTCAGATTTACCGAAAATGCCCCGATTACTTTTTCGGTAGAGTATTTTCTGTGCTCTCGGAACGAGCCCAAGACATCGCAAACCGCTGGAGGATTTTACGAGATACCCTGGGGACAAATATCTAAACATCCAATCAACAGCCAATACTTACGCTAGGTTTGGTTGGCGGCCATGGTCCCAACTCCACCTGATATAGGCATATATGAATATATAGTTATGTATATATATGTAGATATGTGTGTGCTGCCTGATCTTTGTGCCTCGGTATACCTATTTTCCTGTCCCCACCGTATCAGAACTTTTATTTTTATAACATCCGTTGACGCCCAAAATTGCCTGACCCGCACCCTAACAACTGGTTTTCTGGTGACCATCGGATCATTGATTGGAAGTATGCGTGTTTCTAAGTAGTGTACCCATTCAGGCATCTGACGAGACCAGGCGGGTCTCGATCCGACCAGTCCTCCCGCTGCCATATAACTTACTTCCGTGTTTCATAATGTACCACGAAAATTCAACATAAAATTCCTTCGGTTTGCACCAACTCCGTATTTGACCACAGACCCTAAACGTGCCCATGCGACCCCTCATTTTATTTGTCTGCTCCTGGCGAGCACAACGATATCCGGCGGGTCTTTGTCCGCCTTCGCGTTAGTCTCTTATGACCGATAATTTGCCCCCCCAAATTGGCATACCGACTGTAAGTGGGTACAGACCGACCGAAAATTTAACCCCAACTCAAAGGTAGGCATAATGCCCCTCATTGCATTCGCCTCGTCGAGACATCTTCAACGATGCCCGGCGGGTCTCCATCTGCCGCCCCGTTAACTCGGGAGGGCCGAAAATGCGCCCCCCACTTTTTGCCAAAACTCTCTTTAACGGCCTTCGACCGTCGTGATTTTAGCGCACCTCTACCCGCTGCAGTTAAGGTAGGGAAAACACCCCTCGTTTGAATCGCCTTTTCAAGGCGAGCTCAACGATGCCCGGCGGGCGTCGCTCCGCCCAACCGTTAGAACGGGAGAGCCCGCTGAAACCCCGTATGCTAATATATGTCAGAACCCCAAAATTGGGTCCTGACCCGCCAGCTGGAAACCAATCGCCTTTGGTATGGTACCGCCCGGCCTTTCGTCCTGGGCCGGGATTGAACCTGCCCCTAGGGCTGCCGTAGGCCCCCACCAACCCCCAGACCATTACCGCCCCTTTCTTTTTTTTTCTTCTTCCTTCCCCCTCTCCTACACCCCCTTATTTTCGTCGGTTGTCGTCTGTCCCCTCGCCCTGTGTCAGTGGGGGTGTGTGTGTACGTGTGTGTATGTGTTGTTGTTGTTGTTGTTGTTGTTGTTGTTGTTGTTGTTGTGGTTGCTGTGCTGTTGTGTTGATGTTGTTATTGTCGTTGTTGTGGTTCTGCGTGTTTCTAGTGTGAACTTGAGCGACCTTTCTGTCGCTCAGGTCGCCTGTGTGTCTCATGTGTAATGTGTGCTCATGAGTATTGTATGTATATGTGTTTGTGGATACAGATACATGTATGTATGTAAATATATATATATATATATATAGTATGTAAAAGGACACAAAAAACAGGACAGACGAGGACGGACATGTAAAATTTTCTTAAATATCTACGTTTTACGGACGGACTGGACGTATAGGAATAGGACTGACGGGGGGGTAGGTTTAGGGCCCTCCCACGAGCTCCGGGAGTTCCTGAATAGGACCCCGGATAGTTCAGAGAATACGTAGGAATGTGCTGCGTCCCAGGTCGCGAAATCAGCTCATTCCCGTCTTAGGTTTCCCCCCCTTCGGGACGTCTAAAGACGTCCTGTCGGGATATTTGAAAAGCTATTAGCGTGGAATGCTAGGAATGTTTGGCTTTATCTTGTAAGCCAACATATAAACGTGCAATGTTAGCACGTTTATCTATAGAGAGGGCGACAAAATTTAGCCCCAGATGCCCTCCAAACAAGCTTAATTAAGTGATGGATGAGGCAGCTAACTCGCTAAATAGCAGAAATTTGGCTTTAAATCGGCGAGTTAGCTGGGGGAAATTTGATGGATGAGGACCAGATCACCGAGAAGACATATCCAAGCTTATTCCAAGTACTTTATAACGGGAAAAGATTTAAAATTTTGAAATTTGACGGGTGACCCAACCATTTTTGTAGAACAGTTGGGGTTTTAACAGTCGATTTAGAATTAAGTAATGAGCTTAAGTGATCTGAGTAATGATCTCCAAATATATTCTTGACATAACTTTTGGAGGTTGCATCAGAGTTTCAGCTAAAAGAGCACAGATGGTCGACCTCCGAGTATTCGGAGGGTTCAAATTTGATGTCGGCGATTTCGATTGAAGCCGACTCTCTCTAAAGGGGACCCAGGGTTTACGATAGCTGTCAAAATCAAAATCTTGGGAATTTTTCGATTGGGCGCCCGGGTTTGACCTCGAAAAAGTGGGCGTCAGAAGAACAACGCCGATTGGATGGCGACAAAATCGCCATGCTTCAATATAGCAGAAAATTTTGAAGCGACGACTACCACGTCGTCTCTTCGAATCAGTTTGACTTCGGCAGCGCGGAGTTCGGTCGACTCTACTGACCGGCTCCGACGCTTGAGTTTTCTAATACAGTTTTGTAATGTTTATTCGCTTTCTTGTGCTTTTTGTTCTTTGGGTTTGGAATGGAAACCGGCGATCGGAGGACCCGCGCAGACACCTTACGTCTCGCGGAAGGGGACTAGCAGTTGCTGTCCCGGACCGAACCTTGTAAGTCAGCAAGTAGACCAGGCGTATGGGGGTTTATTTTCCCCAGATCACGTTGTGACAGACCATCGAAGTTTACTTAGTCGGAGTACGATTTTAGTTTCTGTAGTTCGACTGGACGCCCGTCGGAGGACGTCTTGTTTACCCTCGTTAGACTGTCACACTTTTACATGGCCCTTGACAAACCTCCTCTAGTCGAGTTCTGTTTTGGACGCTTCGAGCGATTGCACGGAGGGTACGAAATTATAGGCACCACAGTCGAAGTCATTCCGATTCCCCGTGGTCATAGGCAAACGAATCACAAATGGACGCGTCTCGTCCATGTTTTTGCATGATTTATTTCTCTTGAGTTAGGGTAGTAGAATTTTTCCTGAGCCGACCACGGTAAAATTTCCCCGATGATTTATAGGGACAACAGGCTTACGTGTTTGCGTTTCTGGTTTATAAAATTACAGTTTAGTAGACCGTTCGATGCTCATGCCGCTGCTTGAGCTCGAACTGATGTTGCAGTTAGGGACGGAGAATTAGCCTCCGTCGGGCTGTCGAGAGCCCTAAAAATTTCATTTATCAACCGAGCTAGGAAAATTTGGGGAACACAGAGAAGACTAAACAAATTCTAGGACCTCAGCTTGAGCCTAAGGTATTGGCACTCCGAAAGGAGCGATTTTAATACGGCGTCTACGTGGTTTTGCCATTGTTTGATTTGGTCGCCAGTAAGACTTTTAATACCAGCCTTGTATAAGAATCCACTGCTGACGTCGCGAGTCCTCGACACCAAATTTCTATGTGATCGCCCCACCAGGTTTGCTCTGAAATCGGCTTGGCCCGACTATCAGGTTTACGAGCGTTCAGCATGAGAAACCGGCTTGATTAATGCTTAACGGTGGGACGTAGATCGTCACCTGCTTTCAAAATAAATCGACGGCACGGCCAGGTTCCAAAATCGGCTACATAAAACGCCTTCGAAGGCACGCTAGGGTGCTTAATGTTCAAAATTGAAGCATAAAACACCCTTTTTGATAAAGAAAATTCCGCGACCTCTTCCGATCCGTTTTACCCCAAACCGAGCAAGTGCAAAACCCCGTTTTCTTTTCATAGCGACTTGATCGCTGAGTTTAGGTGTTTTAGTATTTTTCTCTGGTTGCCCGTTAGGCTATGTACTATGTATGCCACGATTTAGCTTTTGCACCATTTCTGCCTCTCTCCTTTTTCATTTTCCCAGATTGAGTTTCGGTCCTGCACGGGGATTTTAAGCCCGCTGCAGATATTTCTGTTTTATCCACTCGACTATCGAGTTCTGATAAATTTTAATAAAATTTCATTGATAACTCGACTGCACAATTTCGATCGTGCAGTCAAAACACTGTACAATTTCGTTGAGTACAGTGTACTAAGGCAATAGGATAAGTTAGAGAGAGTGAGGACGAAAAGAAAAGGGCAACCAAGAAAACAAAGAAACAAAAGAGAAAAGGCAAGAAACCAACCAAAGAAACAACACCCAAAAGAGGGACACGGACGCGTCCTCGGCAGAATACCCACGTTCTCCGACCCGGCCGCGTCGCAGAAACACGTCGCTGCGTCTGGGAACTAATTTCCAGAGCGCCCCGTACCTTCCAGTTTGACACGGAGCACAACCGAGGATGCCAACTCAACCGCGGCCATAGAGCGGCCACGGGACCTCGCTTTAAAACTGTTAGAATAGCGACAATGATCGCCTAGGACATCATCCGACGGCCCGTACATAAGCCTGTGTTGGTAGTTGAAAGGTTACTAACAACCATCCTAATGCATGATCAAAACTGTGTTACCCGCGAGTATAACGTAGTTCACTTGACCCGCCACCACCGAAATCAACCATATTGGTCCCAGCCTGCCGGTTACGAAGTGTTAGGACAAGAAAAATTCTCGGCCCTCGTTTTGGACTGCTGGAAACGCCGAGCCGAAATTAGCATAAATTAATGTACAATCTGGCCTAAGGACAGAACGCTAGGAGAAACTCGGTAGGTCTTTGAGTTAGGATTTACTGGACGCAGACGGCACACTGGACGAGGTTTTTTGTTTGTTGGACGCCCGCATAGACACCTCGCTCATGGTGCGACGATTGTCAGCACCCGAATGTTTGTACAATATTTAATCGTTGATCTTTTATCGTGTTTCAACTTTTATATTAGATGGTTTATTAATGCAACTATGACCAACTTTTGTCGTAGGTCCACGCCTTTCCGCGTACCCCGATCCATGCTCCCAGTTGACTAAAATTATAGGGTAAAAGAGGCGAACTAACATTTCCCCCCCCCGCGCGCTGCTCTAAGAGTGCGGAACGCCCCGTGTTATTCAGAGCGAGTTTCGAAGCATGCCAAAACGCATAACCTGAGTTATAACGGACTTAGTTGAACGCCTCGGTTATAGATTTTGGTCCGGTATTTTTCCGGGAACCTATCCGCTCGTACCGCCTCGCTCCCCGACTGGACGCGGACAAAGGAATGGGTGCGTGCGACTGTTTCACGGTTTCTGCTTGCATAATGCCGCGACTTTTTGTATTTGTTTTGTACAGTATATGACTTGAAATAAAACGTTGAAGATCACTTAGTGTCAATTGTTAGTTATACGTAGCGTGATAAAGACGTCCGACGGACAGGGCCAACTCTGCGTGTCACAGCTTGATGAGGGCAATATTCCAAGCCCTGACACGTGCAGTTCGCCCCCAGTATTTGTATTTGGAAATGACAGAATTGTTGCGAGGAGGTTCCTTATAATTTGGCAATCGAATTCGCTCGTGAAATTAGTGTTCGCAACTAGAGACAAAAATAAAAAATTTTTATTCGGAAAATTGTTATCCAGGAAACGGAGAAATAAGTTATCAGGATACTGAGTAGATAATCCGACGTTAAACTTTCAGGGACTGTCGGAACCCTGTGGGGGCCATACGGCTACAACAGACAAAGTGTTCGGTTAAGAATAACGCGGCAGAACTCAAAAATTTTACCTAGCAAATTCAAACTTATCCCGCATTTTACTTTAGGTCACGCTAGATAAAACAACTTCCGTTAGACTAGGACAGGGAATATTGGTTTGACATCATGACCTGTGAGCAGGTTTCGGTGTCAACCTCCCTGGGGGACCTCAGCGATCATACCAAAATACTAGACACGTGCGCAACCAATCGGGCGGGGTCCGAACACACCCCGTGAAGCGCGCCTGCGGCCTGCTAAGCTCCGTAACTTCTTGGGTCTGACCAAGAAAAGTGGCTAAAATAGAAAACTTAGGGTCCGCCCTTGAGGTTACGATAGCCGGGGTCGTATGGGCATGGTGTTAGGAAGTTGCGCCATGCAGCTGCGTCACCGTTATTACAGCTATATAACAACGAAACTGAAAATTATAGTTCATGCATTACCGGTGGAGTGCTACGTCATAGGTGGACAGAACATCCTTCTCGAGTTAAATAGTTCGTTAAATTAAGAACATATAGCTTCTTGGGTCAGACCGAGTGATGCGACAAATCAGGCGAATTCGCCAAAAAATGGTCTACTTTTGAGGTTTATGATAGCCGGGGTCATATGACTATCGTAGTTGCGCCATGCAGCCGCTTCCCGTTATGATCAGCCCAGAAAGCTCACCACACTTTTGTGGCGCAGTACTTGATCAAGCGTAGCCCTAAAACTAGTGGAAATTCTAGGAGCTGCCAAACTACAGGAGACGTTTCGGACATTCTGCCTGAAATTCAACGTTATAAATTATATTTAAGTAACATGGAGCAAATTAGAAATTATTATCATCGGCGCGGATTAGGAAGCGTAGTAATAGCCAGGGTTGGTTTTTTCCGGAAAAAAGTCCAATTTTACTGCTAGCTTTTTACTTGTTAGCCTGTTAGAAAAATAGCAGTAAACACAGTTTTATGCGAAATTGAATCCCGTGGACAAGTTTGGCTTTTACAGCTATAAATATAATTTCGACGAAGCCGTATCTTGGAAGGAGGTCGACATCCTGAAGAAACGAACCACCGCGAGAGACGTCCACCTATCCGAGCTCGCTGTCGCACCGAAGCGTCCAATTGGCGAAAACGGCAAGACCTGCAAAATCAGCTTTGTTATGTGCCAAGATACGCGAAGTGTTTCTATCAGAATATCGAAAAAGCGAACGATGCAGATGTTATCGAATAAGAACAAAGTATATTTCTATCCGGAACACTAGTTAGATGTGTATTATTTCTGTCTCGAAATGAATCTGATCAATGTGAAAAGAATTTACGGATGACAATGATGACCTGTAACATATGTTTGTTTTCATCGTATAAGCCAAATGTGTGTTTTTATTATATCTGTTTGAAGAATGAGACAATGAAGCTCAAATGCATGCAAAAATTCTTGATGAAACTAGAGGTTTATAATGCATGCTGTTACTTAGCACATTTTTACATTGAGGACGCAGTACGGTATGAGTGGAAGAAGGTGCTAAGTTCTTTCCGACACATATTGACAGCCTGCCATGAGATTTTCCAACTTCACAGCTCTTCACGTAAAAACAGCTAAACACTAGCTAAGCAATGGTGAATACAGTATTTCATTACATATATACAGTCAAAAGTTATGTG
This sequence comes from Trileptium ribeirensis, assembly GCA_030248225.1. Taxonomy (NCBI): domain Eukaryota; kingdom Metazoa; phylum Nematoda; class Enoplea; order Enoplida; family Thoracostomopsidae; genus Trileptium; species Trileptium ribeirensis. The sequence continues at coordinate 7,764 of JASANE010017032.1, forward strand.
TGTTCAATCATTACTTGTTATTTTCTCAAAACCACAATTTTGTCACTTAGCACCTTTTTCCACATACCCCTTTTTCCACAATCTCCTGAAAATATCGGGCTGTTACAAAATATGAAGTACTTTCATTATGAAAGTACTTCATATTTTGTAACAGCCCGATATTTTCAGGAGATTGTTTAACAAAATATCTAAAATAAGAAAATATCTAAAATTAGGTTCAAAATGGGCCAACTTAACGGGATGTGCGACTGGATACTGGTGGAGCGTGATCCGAACTCTGTGCAATGTATATTTGATGTCAATAAACAATTCTTATTATACCGTTGTTATAGTGATTTGTAATTATTAAGGTAATCACGCTCCACCTGCCTGACGTGCACGGGCATGATTACTTTTGCATGGTAACTAACTAATTGATTAACTCAACCTGCAAGTATCAGCTCGGCCCCCAAACAAAATTCCATGGAAACAAATGTATTATTTATTATAACTGTGCCGTGGGAACTAATGCGCACTCGTATCGGCCGGGAACAAGTGGCGAGATTCTTATGATTCATTTTTCGAGTTCATTGATTCGGTGCCCTAAGGTCGATCCCGGTGCGTACGCCTGGTATTGTAATTAGAATAGAAAAAATGTTTATGATCGTCGTAAAATGTATGTTGTATTGCGTGTAAGGATCGGTAAGAGTCTCATGCGGGATTCTTATTAAATTTTACAACTGGAACTTTCGTCGCAGATTTCGGAGGCCTACCCTGGCAGGCAGAAACTGAAGTATATATATTGTACTATCGGCTCATATCATTCAACTGAACTGGAGATGAGAGATCAAGAAAATGGACAAAATCTACTGAAAGCTCATTTTATTTAAGTGCATTAAAAGTAACAATTTTCACATTTTTCAGGCAACCAAGACCAACCGGGCCTACTTAATTACCATTAGGGCTTATAGGGCTTCAAAATCACGTCTTTGGGTCAACTTCTATCTTATCCATAGGTACTTGTGGATCCCTAACTAGGCGTTTAAATACCAAATTTTCAATGCTTCATGGGGTAACCAAAATAACCAAAACTCCCTAATTTTTCGAGCCTCACACCTCCTCGGGGTCTATCCCTAACCAGTTTATCGAAAACCGGGGCAATCTGACCCTACGAGCCCACGCAGGACCCTAATAACTATCTCGGAATACCAAAATTTTCTATCTTAGTCACATAAAATGGCCTCTAAAGGGCCATCTATTGGTGTTACGCTTGAAATTCCATATTTATCAGTAGGCGACCAGGGCGTGAATCTGATCCTGTCCCCGGCCGCCCACTCCTCTTCGTTTGTCCGCAATCGCACGGAACATCCTAAGTTTTTAAGAAGCTGCGAGCGCCCTGTCCGCTCGTATATTTTGCTGTCCGAAAAGCCTCGCGCCGACCAGCGCGAGGTTTAGTTGTTTATCAGCGTGTTGGTTGTCCAGCGTCTTCTAGGCCTCCAGGGCGTTTTCTGGCCACACAACACATAAATTTTTCGCCTTGTTTGGTCACCCAATATATATTGGACCAGCCGACAGCGCTCGTTGTGTATAATTTATCTTGCCTGAATAGCGGCCGTTGGTTTTGAAAACTCGTGATTTGTGTTATTATTGTTATTATTATTATTTTCGAACTTAGAAGGAATGCGCTTCAAGTTTTGGAAAACAGGGGGAGAACAACCAAGGGGGTACAGTAAGGGTATAAAAAGGAAAGGCCCGACGCAGCGTCGGGACCGGTCGAGAGAAGCGCCACTAGAGTTGGCGGTTTGTTTTATGTTTGGCGGCTGTTGCCGTTGGTTTTGAAAGTTTCGTCGTTTCCTTTGGTTTTCGCTTTTAAATTCTCTTTTCCCAGGAGCGCCTTTCGCTGCGTAGACGCAGTGCAGAGTCCCTCCTGGTGATCTCTTTTTGGTTTTAAAAATTTCGCTAGCAAGGGCTGCCCTTCCGGGTGCTGGCGCGTCCGACGGATACTCCGCGCACTCGTAAGTGCAAGCCCCGACAAATTGAAAATTCGTGCGTTCAAGTTGCTCTCAAAGTCTGCAGCTCTCCACTGGTTCCCCCACGCATCGGGTCGCAAGTTCTATTTTGTCCAGACTCGATGAGTGGAATCTTTTCGTTCCTAAGTAATGTGAATAGGAGTAAGGGAGTAAGGAATACACACGGGGAAGGGAGAAGCACAGAGGGACATGGGAGGGGTAAGACGTTAAACAAATTGTGAGGACCTGGAGGCAGCTCTGCGCGCAGGTTATTAGCGAAGCGTAAACGAAATTCAGCCACTAAAATTACATCTAAAGCCAGAGTACCATTCGCTGAAATTTTCATTTGTGTCGTAGCCGATCACCCAATTTAAAACCAGTTCCTTACGCAGTGTAGACACAGCGTGGAACTTTGCTAAGTTTAATAAAATAGTTAAGGGCCTCCGCGGTCCCGGTGGCCACGTTCGCACACTACTGGACCTCGGACTGCCCTACGCCTGCTTGCCATTTTTTGTTTTCTGCATTAGAGATCAGCGTATGGGTTTTAAGTTTGTACAGCGGTGCTACTCGTGTTATAAGTCAGTAGAACGCGAGTTGCTCCAGGTCATCTTAGTACGAGGCGTGTCAGTTGAAGTGCGGAGGAAGTACTGGAATTAAAACGGACGTGGTCATTTGCAAACCAGGACGCATTAATATTTTACAGAAAAGTATAAACTAGGAACTCCCGACTGAACTCCCAGAATTCGAGTTGATGAATTTTGAGTGATTTTCCAATCAAGTAAGGCCCGGAAACCCTGAAATTCAAACAGTTCACACACCGTGTTGACACGATCGAGTATTTCGTCGACTTTTAACAATTAACGACTATCGTCGGGTGGATCCGGCCGCTCCGATTGGAGTGACGTATCATAACCCCTCGTGCGTTATGCCGTCCCGCTTTAGCCGAACTTTAGCAAAATAGAAACTTTCCACTGTGTCTCAGAACATAAGGTCCGTAGCTTTAGGCTATCGATTCAAAGCGCTTTTACTGCAAATGACTGCGGACCACCACGAGAAACAGTAATGCCAGGAGAGGCAATAAACCAAGGTGTGGAGTGAGTTGGAGACAACGGCGACTTATTAACCTGATCTAAACTAAAGCACGATTGTTCGAGATCGCACCCCTTAGTCGAACCATTTCCCTGAGAAGTTCTGTATACAAAACGTCTTCCCAAGCTTAAGCGAAATTATTGGACGCGGACTCCCACATTGTGTAGACGCGACAGGGTCCCCGCCAGAACGGTTTGTTTTCATGTCAAAGGTACGGGTTCAAAATCATAGGAAGGCAAGCAACATCGTCCTGAACTAGGAGGACGCGGCAATGGCTTCCCGTTTTAGTAAGGCCATTCGTTTCTCGTCCTGTCCCGGCGCCGCATGGTTTTGACTGTAACCGGAAATCAACTCACCATCATCACGGGAGTGGTCACAGGTGACGACCGACTCCGTGAATTTGACTCAACACGAGAATATGGAGAGCGAAAGAACCTTCTGGCACGGACGGATCCATATGTTATAGGGCATACCTTGTGAAAAAAATCGCGGATGAGAAGTGTTTTAGCACGTACAGCGGGGTAAAATTTTGACAGAGATTCACATCACGGGCTAAGCTTATGGAACCTGGTGACATTTTGACATAAGGTGTCCTGCGAGGTACCCACGTTCTAGATCTTGTATAAGTGTCGTGCATACGCCTGTTAATTGCATAGCTTTGTGTTGCGCTAATAAAGTGTTAGAGTGTTAATTGTTGTGCTTAAGCGATACTCTTCATTGAATTAACACCGGAGAAATTTAGGATTAAAATTTCCAGCAAACATGACATCTTCAAGTTTCCTAAGGTCAAAACGATAAAATAAAATATGATCAAAACGATAACGCTTTATTGGAAATCTCAATCAAATCCTTCAGGGAGTTCTGCATAATTGTTATGCATCATCTAATAGGCAATCTGCGGAAATACTGCGGAGATCAGTGGGCAGGTTTCGGGCTTCCCTACTGACCAAACTACTAGACCACAACTAAGGGCCCTGGGATCTGTCCCCAGGTGTTTCTCTAAGGTCGCGATCATAAACAAATACTCAAACTAGGCTAAATCAAGGGCACAGTCAAACTCGGGTTCACGTACCCAGGTTCAAGGCGGAACTCCCTGCTGCTAAGGATTGTGAATAGAATGAAGGAAAGGCGGGTCAGCCTTATTACCTGTGAGCAGGCCTAGGGGTTGACCCTTCCTCAAGAGGACCTTCATACCACTAGAGACGTGTGCCAATAGAGGGGCCAGGCCGAACACCCTGGTAAACTCGCCCGCAGCTCGCTAAGCTAAGCGATTCCATAAGGTCAGCTAGCAATTCGCCAGGGAGTCGTGGAAGCCGGGGTTATCCGGGCACCACATTGAGAATATATAGTGGTGCAGCTGGGATCCCTTAGGGCCAGAACTGGTCCTAGTACATTTTTACTTTTGTGTAAACTTACTAACTGGTGTCAAACTGCCCAACCGTCTAAGTGATGTTGGAAGCGCATTCATACAACAAAGAATGTAATTTAAGTATACGATCCAACCGATCTGTTTTGTTTATTACCAGTCGTGGTAAAAATGCCATACATGCCCACAGGTATCTATCACAAGTAAATAGACCGGTGCGGGGAGTGGGATGGTGGCGGATTATCACCAAAGGGTGTAACCCCTAGGTTTTTGGTTTTTCTTGGATAGGCTGACTTTATGGGTAACCAACGCCGTTCCATATCCACCTGTGGGCATGTGTGCCTGGCCTGTGTCTGCCTAGTTTACTGTTTTCATATGCTCGATACAAATACCGTGCCTTTATTCAGTACCGTGACTATTTAATTTAAATTTGCCATGGGGCAAAGTTTCTGATGCGGTGAAGCAAGCAAGCTATGCTTATGCTAAGATTATAAATTTAGTTGATGCTTGAAAGATATAGATATACTATTTCTACCATATAAATCATACGTATGAAATGTAAAGGCTGTTTATACGGGTGTAAATAACGTTCACGGGCATAATATTTTGTTGCATAACGGTTTTCCAAATATTTTCGACTCCAAAATAGTGAAATAGTTTTTTGATTTTTTTCCGGGGGGGGGGGTAGGAAAAAACGGAAAAACCATTTTTTCCATTGGTTTTTCCGGTGCCCAACCCTGGTAATAGCCGAGATTCGCGCGCGGTAGGTGTTCGCACGCGCGCTGTTATTCGTACCCTTTGCGAAGCTCCTTAAACACCCAAGCAAAAAGATCTTAGACAGCTCAGTGATATACGTATGTGGCTGTTACCCGCGCGGACCGGGTTCAATTCCTGATGTCGGCTTGGATTTGTCAAATCTTAAACGATACACAAACTAGTTCGAAGTTTAAAGGGTCAAGTTATCGTATACCGTACATGCTCATAGGATGATTATCGTACCTGAGCCTAGGTTCCCTCCATCTGAGCCGTAGCGGTAGCCGGTCTCTGTGGGAGGTAGCCTAGTCTCAGAGACGATAATCATCCTATGAGCATGTATAGTATACGATTATAATTTGACCTTTTAAACTTCGAATTAGTTTGTGTATCGTGTAAAGTTTGACAAACTAGTTCGAAGGTTAAATAGTGAAATTATAATCGTATACCATACATGCTCATAGGATCATTATCGTCCCTGAGAAAGGGTCCCTCCATCTGAGCCGTCACCGGTCTCTGTGGTAGGTAGCCTGATCCACCCTAAAGCTTCATACTGAAGGCACGCGGAAAAATATATTAGGGGAAATGAGCAAAAATGGGGGAAAAATTGGTGGCAGAAATCGATGGAAAATTTTGACGAATTGTAGTGTCCCAAAAAAATTTATCCCTTCGTCGACGAACCGGCTGATCCACACTGGTAGAACCTCCCCCAATGGACCATCTAACTCTCTGTACTTTGGAGCTAGCCCATATATGTCGTATACATCCAGAAATATTAAAATCTCTGCAAAATTCACACTATACAATGCCCAACATTTTTTACGTTGTCAATATTACAATTCGGTATGCTCCCTTAGCTTTCGAGCATTGCTGACTGTCTAACAAAACAGGGCAGGCCGTGGTACAACGTAGGCTTCGGGAAAAATTGTCTGTTCCCAATTCGAACCAGTGAATAGAAAACGATTTTTACCCTTTAACTGTTTGGCGTTAAGAAAACTTGAACCATAACCATTAGTAACATTGATCTATTCACTACTATATGTCAGTTTGTTAAAAATTAGTTAAAATTTACGAAACAGCGCAGATGAGACTGTAAAAACATTTCATTAAAGCTTGATTTGATTTTCAAAATTTCGCGTCTACGTTTCATCAACATTTCTCGTCATCCCCATATATTCCAATCGTCTAGAGCGTGCATTTGTAAGCAATTTAACGTGTTGTGCGAAAGCATTGGAATATATTGTTAATAACGATTGTTAATATAAAATAGCGATGATTCGCTTCGTGAAACAAATAATTTGGTATTGAATCTTTCTATTTTCTTGTCATCAAATGTTTTATGAAATGACAACTACGAAAGCATTGTTAGTGCGTCGGTTTCAGTTTTATGTAGCAATTTATCCAATTTTTATCCGGTGTATTTATGCAATTTTAAACGGATTGCCAGTCCGTCCACCATCAACATATCAATGGATAGTACGTATTGAAATTGACGCTAGAGTTCCTCTGCCGAGGACAAGCAACGAAAGTGGTGATTACAACCATTTCATTCCGAAAACATTTCTTTGTGCTGGATCAAGGATTGAAGAACGTACAATTTTGACGGCTTCCCACTGTTTTTTTCGTAATGTGGAACGCGGAGGCATTAGGTATGACCCGGTTTTGATGACCTCTCAGAGTTGCCGTCAGAACGTTTGTAAGGAGTTAAACAATAATTCTTATAATACACTCTGTGGAGCACTAACAGGAAAAAATCTATTAATTATAGCTGATTCATGCATATTATTTACTTCATTATTTCAAGTGTAGCACATATCTGTCATTAATGGCACATGTTCGATTCTCTGCCTTAAATGCAAGATGGATGGCCAAGTTAAAGCTATAGTGCTCTAAAAGAGGAATTAGCCGCCATCAATTAAAATTGACATTCACCCAAGAAGGGCGCTCGAAGAAACGTCTCCGATTTTATAAAGTCACTGTAGCAGGGGCGTTGAGCAAAGGGGGTCGTACCCCCGAAATTTTTATAAGCGGGTTTCGGCTGTGCAGCGGAACCCCCAAATTTTCGACCTACTCTGGCTAAAAAAATTAAACATGACGTCCTGCAGGTTCTCGCATTAATTAATTACAAGTGGGGAAACATGGAGTGTTTCGTTGCTTTAAATATGTAAAAAATGTAAAATTTCTGTGTGAAACACGACCTGCAGAAATTTAGAGGCGAATTGCGCAAGGAAACGGCCACAAAGGCTAGAGGGTTGCTTATAAATTTAGAAAAGTCGGAAACTCTGCTGGCATTCAATATAGCAATGTCCTTGTTACCGCAACTTGAAAGGTTGAACCTTGCACTTCAAAGGCAGGATATGGCAGTGAGCGGAATGTTGGAGGCCAAAAACTTTGTAGAATCATCTCGTTCTTCAGGCGATCTGACCAGACGATGAATTCCAGTGTGTATTCATCGCGGCAATTGCACGGGACCTGTATTTGGTAGGTTTGACACTCCTACGAAGAAGAGTAGTACCGGCCAGATATTCGGGCCGGCAACTTCGTTCCAACCAGCAACTATCACCCAAAATTACAGAAAGATGTTCTTCCAATTTATTGAAGCTGCCTTAGTTCTGCTAAAGGAATGATTTTCGCAGTGGGACCTTAAAGCATATGGAAACGGTGAAGTTGCTCTGCTGGGGTCGGGAAATGATGTTTCTGAAGAACAACTTATTACGCTCGGACGTTACCCAGAACTCAAAATCGAACATTTGCAAGATTAACTCCGGATTTTCCATCGACACACAGCTTCCAAGAAGTTGCGCAATGAATCACTGGCTGATGTTGCTGCAGCATTCAAAGGAATGGCGTCAGAGGTTCGATCAATGCTGCCAAATGTTGTCACATTTACCAAGCTTCTTCTTGCGTCTCCGGCATCTTCGGCGCATTCCGAAAGGTCATTTAGCGGTTTGCGGCGGCTCAAAACGTGGTTTCGTAGTACGATGTCCCAAAGGAGGTTGAATGCAGTTGCTATATGTCACACACAGTAAGACATACTGGATGAACTTGATGCGGAAGAATTAATTACTGATTTGTGAGTCATACTGAATTAAGAAGATCTGCTTTTACCTAAATTCGTAGCAAATTTGACTGTAATTGTGGGTTTTCAAAAAGCAATTTTATTTTAAAGCGGTGCACATAGTGTGTAGCACATGAATGTGACAGTTTAAGCAACATATATACGTTGCGTAATGTACATTTAGGAATGAACGTTAAACTCGGATGCATTGTGCTTAGGTTAAACACAGTCCAAGATTTTGCACAATTAGGCGTCAACGTTACTTTATTAACCTTTTTTGCACAGTTTAATGCATTAGTAAACCAAAGACGCACACCTCACTATAATTATTAGTAAATTATAGTTTGGCAATCGCTATTAGCTATACAAATGTCTGCAAACCCTTTTCTGTTACATTTGTTTTATGGGTTTCGTTATCTAGCAACAGTTTGTACATAGTGTGAAAAGGATGGTAGAGTGTGTACCCTCTTGCATAAACTGTGAAAAAGAGGACCGCAAAAATTTAGTCCTAGCTAATGCGAAGTTCGTAGAAAAGTCCCCTAGTAATAACTTTATAATGGACCCCGGACACCCCATATTATATGGCAGATCTACGCCACTGCACTGTAGAGATGGAGTTCGATCCTAGTTGAAGGCCGCATTCCATCGCTAGAAAGCTTTATATATACCAGAACAAGGCCTGCTCACCCCGGGTTTAAATAAATTTTATAAAGGTTGTAATGTATAAGTTGAAACCGCTGCAGCAAAATGCATCGTTTCATTGAAGTCTGTCTGATAGTCTATACGCAGGATTTCATTAATAGTAAAAGTTTACGTTTATTGACGGTCTCACGTATACAAGTGTTGCAATTGGCAAGTACAATTTTATCAAACCAAAATATTAATCCAACCTGATAATACACAATAAATGTTTCGATATCGTCCCGTGTCACATTTGGGCTGCATCAGGGCGGACACTGTGGGTGGAACTTTCTACTCAAGATATAGATTTTCACCAAACAGTGTAACACCTAAGATATCTTATGAATTTTGTTAACAAATTTTTGCCCGTAAACTCATGAGAACATGTGGATTAGAACTGCTACATACAACTTCACATCCCTAAATCATAATTTTACTGTTATGGAGGATTAAGATTTTATTTCTAACTATGCACTTTTTAATTAAGGGTCCCACAAATGTCCAGTATTAGGTTAACTAAGATTGACCATATTTTTTTGCAAATTGAAATGACTAGCCCAAAAGAAATACTCAGAAGATAGAGTCTAGCTGTCTAATATATTTTTCTACATCACAGTTTCAAATACATTTTTCGTGTAGGTTTGACTCTGACTGGTTTGACTTTTAGTGGCTCAGCGAGAATCACAATCTCCAATTTTTATACCTATTTATTTGATAGCGGATTTTTGATTTTTTATTAAGGAACAAATGACATCATTTAAGGAACACGACAGTTATTGAAGAAATGGCTGTATTTTTTAAATAAAAACAGTTCATTTGCTGTTCTTATAGTGCTAACGTGAATATTTTTACTTCATAAGCATATATGAATTGTGATACAGCATTATCGAAACCTCAATGAATTGTCAAAGGACGCTGGTTGTCCCTATTAATCGTTCCGAATTTTAAATATTGATATCAGCACAAAACCTATTTCAGATTAGATGTCCCAGTTCCATTATATTCCCTCCCATAAAACGTGAAATCTAATTTGTTGGCTATAGCAATGTAACTGGTTGTCGTGGAACACTCTGCGTTTGACCAGTGGATGTCCCCGAAGATTTGGAAGATCTATATTTGCCATTTCATATGTTGTCCTTGACGCTATTACCTTTTTCATATGTAGTGACCGAGAAACCTTCCAATTTTAGAAGTGTCATGAATAGTTTTATAGTTGGTTTTTCGGTGCGCGGAATACTATCATTTCATTAGCTAGAGTCTATACGGCGTTTACGTTATAATGTCCCCCTGTTTGGAACTTTTGTCCCCTGTAGTCGCGACCTTACCGTATAGACATTCGGGGTGACACCCATACTGTAAATTAATTGCCGAGAGTATACGACACACCCTAGCTACTGAATTTTTTACAGTGTAGTACACACCCTTATACCAATTTGGATCGAATTAACTGTAAGTGAAAATAAAAATAGTTGTCCAAAACCATGTTTGATGCAATAAGCTGGAAGTTTAAATGGCAATTTTATTTAACATTTAAACACCGGACGGCATGGGAACTAGAACGACCCAGCAATACCCTAATCCAATAACACTACGTAGCAGTTACCACCATGCATGCCAGCATTAAAGAAAATAAATTACATATACCAACTTAAATCACTAAAACAGGAATGCAAGCATGCCCAGCCATAATATGACATATTGCGAAACCATTTTGCCTACACTAACAAAATTTGTACTATATGTAACACAAAAATAAGGAAATGTTTAAAATGTAGATTGAATACTGAAAACTGCACATTGAATCTATTTGAGAAGCAGAGAAGTAAGAAAGCTGCAATAACATGCACAATTTTGCTTTAAAGCTGTGTAGTCGATGCATGTGACATTATATTATTGATATATGTGTCTATTGCACAAAATTAGTCATATATTCAATGAAGCAGTTAATATGTCAAAGACAGTGTACAAGATACACATCTCATAAACATGAAAACAATAGTCAGGGCTGGCGTGTTGACAAAAATGTGCCAATACTCTATTCAAGCGGTAGAATGTAAAAATTGTTTGCAGGATATATTTTTAAACCATAATATTGACACGTACTGGTACACACATACTGCATTTGAGTTATGGCAGTATTATGCGTTTTCGAGATATTTGTTATGCTGAAAGCCATTAAAAATTATAGGTACAAATGCGCGAATGCTGACTGTATTGTCATCCGTTTTACTAGTTTTGTGAATAACGTGTACTTTGCAATCCGGACCTGATGCTTCTTATCGTGGCTACGCTTAGGATTCATGTGCTTACTCAAATGTGTATTCTATTTAGACGAATTATTCCGTTGAACACGGACAGAGTTCGACTGTATCCAACAACCTACGAAGAGCTCGGAAAGCGACATTTGGTTGTTCGGCGTGATCAGATATATTTTTTCAACCACTTGTATGTTTTATTCGCTTGTGATCCTTTAGAACTGCAATAGAATTTATTGTGAACGAATTGTTATTAACGTATGTGAAATATGTAAAGGGCTTTTGTGTTTTTCGAAGATGAGTTTTGAGATTGTGGGAAAAATTGTGAACGCACACTTTTTAAGTTTTTGTGCACAGTTATATAAAAAAACTGGGCGCGGGCCGGTCAGGGTACGGGATCAAAAGTTGCGTCTGCGTGTAGTAGGCATCCAGCGGGTACCTGCAGCCGCAAAACTTCACGTGTTAAACTGCTGTTTTGATTTGTGTCATGTTTGAAAATGGGGGCTACCGTTAAATTAAGTTTGAAATATCATTCTAGACACGCAAACATAAATAGGAAATAAATATAAATACTTAGTTAGTTTACTGTGATTGTTTAGCTTATTTCTGACTTTTTGCGATCTTCGATGAGTTTCAACTATGACGGTTCTTTTTTTATTCCGAGAACACCTTTAATCATATTGGGCCTGACTCAAAATTTTTACGCCAGTTGTTACAAATTTTGATAAAAATCGTGTTTAGTTAATTTTTCCTTAGAACCAATTAACTGCAAAAGAAAAAGCATTTAGGTCATTTTGTCAGAAGGAAAGCGCCAAAATTTGGACAATTCTGACAGATTAAATAGACCTTACATGAACAAAATTATAACCGCAAGATAGAAACATTTATGCTTTTTATTAAAGTCGGCAGATTGAAATATAATATTAAAAAATTTGTACCCTCATTGAGTTTATAATATTATAAAAGTGTCGGTTATTATAACATACGTGAAATGCGGGGTTCCAGTAGCACTCCTCGACTAGGGACCGTAAATTCGAGGTCATGTGCTACACAATAAAGGACACAAATAACGTCACAGGTAAGATAATCTTCAGTGCATTCAAGAACAGTGTTTTAAATTGATGAAAACATCTTAAAGACAAATTATAAACAGTCACTTTGCTGCCAACACTGAACTTTTGTTGATCTTGACGTCGGCATTACTCGTACTTATTGAATTCCGGTTCCAGTAGTGCACTATCGTTACCGGCCTAAAAATACCGGGTTCAAAATTTGATCGGCAAAATTGTAGGCTCTTAGGCTTTGATTGTCAAATAACATAATGGAGTGACGGCGTATTTGATAGGCATGGCAGAAATATCTCACATATACAGTTCTCGATACACTAAGCTTAATGGTAAAGCCTTGACAGTGTAACAAGTGAAAAGCACACATGAAAGAATGGATATATTGCATTTGTAATAGTGGTTTCAAATGAAATTTCCAACTCCGTGCCCTCGGCGGAAACGCGCTCGCTATTGTAGCGGATGAAAGTTACAGTTACATCTGATATTTGATAGTTACGAGATACATTGTTCGCACTGCATTGATTGCAATAACACACGCTTCAACAATTTAAATTTTTTAATGACATCATTGTTCATACCAAATCGCGCCAAGATACTGGAACGCTGTCTGTGTTCGGATGATACAGAGTATATTCAGAAAGAGACCTTTCGGTTTTAATTAGTTGAAAATTTTCAAAAAATCAGCTAATTAATAAGTGCACAAAAAGCTAGTGCTGAGAAATCAAAAAAATGCGAACGGAGGCTTTCGATGTCACTGATCACGAATATGACATTTCTGAAGCTCTAAAGCTTGGCCGTATATGCTAATTAGCTAATTAATTAGCCAATAAGTTAATATTATGCAAATTTAAAAATTACCCAAAATTGGTAATTTTTTTGCGCTCGGGATTTGTTATGTCGCTGATCATGAATGCGTTAATTTTAAAGCTGTAAAATTTTATAGTGTATGCTAAATTACATATGCTGGTTGATCATGTATGCTTTCGTATGATAGATTTGACATGAATTTTCTAATGCGGCGTTCACGTTATAATGTCTCGGATGTTTGGAACTTTTGTCCCCTTAGTCACGACCCTACCGTATACACAGTCAGGGTGACACCCATGCTGTAAATGAATTTCTAAGGGTGTACAACACATCCCTAGCTACTACATTTCTTCTTTACAGTGTCGTACATACCTTTACTAACAATTTGGCGCGAATTTTCTGTAACGAACACAGTCTGTAGCTAATGCGGTTTATTAGACAACTGTGCTGTGTGGTTTTTTAAAATTCTCAATATTCCATACAGGCTATATGTACGTTGATGCGATAATGCCGCACAGTGTCAATAAAACTGCAAGAACACATGGTGTGTTTCACACGCATGCTGTAAATGAATTGCTGAGGGTGTACGACACACCCCTAGCTACTACATTTCTTCTTTACAGTGTCGTACATACCTTTAGCTACCGATTTGGCGCGAATTTTCTGTAACAAACACAGTCTGTTGCTAATGCGGTTTATTACATAACTGTGCTGTGTGGTTTTTGAAAATTCTCAATATTCATATCTAGGCTATATGTATGTGGATGAAATAATGCTGCACAGTGTTAATAAAACAGCAAGAACGGTGTGCTTCACACTATCGAGAAGTGACAATATGCCTAGCTAGCTACCTTTGAAAAAATTTATGAAAAACACGGGAGTGTCTAAGACACCATGATGTCAACAGTGTGCCTGACTCTGTGTGGTGTACATAGGTTCCAACCGTTCGGGACGTTATAACGTGAGCGCCGCATAAGACGTGATACTTATTATAAATTGATTAAATATTTAGTTGGAATGCATGTATACGATAAAAATAAGATTTAAATAAGATATAAAATACATTACCCATATTGCTCCGTTCACTTTTTGTAGTTTATTACGTTTACTAGTATAGATTTATGCCGCTTCGACAGTTAATTAAGTCTTCATATGTAGCTTGTCAGTGAACCTACGTAAATTGGACATGAGTCATAAAATTGAGGCTAACAGATAACATGTAAATCCGGCAGGCAACGCCAAATTACCTAATCCGCCAGATAGTGTAATTATAACCGCAATTTTACCAGAATCTCGGAGCGTGTCGGGAATCTCAAGCTAATTATTTAAGTTTACACCAAACTGGTACACAAAAACTAATCATATACCTAACCAAGTATACCGTATAGTTGAATTTATCGCTAACCTTTATAATATTTCAGATACTGGCCCGGCTTCGATGAAGCTGCGGTAATTTTATTGCATGAAAACGACCTTCACCTATTTGATCTTATTCAATACGGAAACAACTTTACTGGTGGCGGTCCAGAATCTCAAAAAATAGTGCCCTTATTTCCTACTAACCTTAAGACTCATTCATCGGACTGTAAAATTATCGGCTGGGGTGCCACCGGTACGTCTACGTGTTTACACTTGTCCTAGTGTTTTTTAATTTCAACGTTAAGCTACATCAATAGCAAACTAAATTATCATTGAAAGGCTGAATTTACCGATATTCCTAAATTATATGCTTGTTTGGAGCCGTTGGATTAGCGAAATTGCTTCAGTTTCATATAACTAGTTTTACCACGTAAAAATGTGAAATCGGAAATAACCAGTTTGCGTGATCCAGCTCGTCACATGCACTCTAATTATTTTTGAACATTTGTATTTCACCCCTTTTGAGTATGTAGTCTTAAATGATTTAACGCATGCAGCAGCACTATTCAATGTACCACGAAGCAACAATACGGCCTCAATGGTTAATGACGTAAACTAGAGGTGAGGAATGATAGAAGTTCGAAAATGGCCGCGGAGAATCCTGTAATAACCTACTCACAAAGTATAAAACTCGTTTCTGCGAGTGATTATTTGTCGATTTTGTCTTTTAGCGAAACCAAATTCTTTTAGCCCGAGGTCAACCAACATAAATCGTAAAATTTGGAGCAATATTTGCTAAAAAACGATCCACTTATTTTACTAAAAGCCGAAGTCGAAGTGACGATAAGTGAAAACAAACAGTAGTGCATGCGCCATGAACTATTGAGACTAATAATCTAAGCCATTAACATGTAGAAGATTATAAATATACATGGGCCGAGGTGCCAAGGGGAGGGTAGCCGGGTCCCCAGGGTGGAGCTTTAGGCTTCCCAGGGTGTGCCGGCAGTCGAAGGGCGGAGGGTTGAACGGCGCCGAGGGTTCGGCGACAATGGTGTCTCTGAGGGGGGTTTGGTGACATGTCAGTGGGGTGTAGCCGGGCCCGAGTGCGTGGGGTGGGCGAAGCGGATGGATGCACCTTAGGCGGTAACCCCTACCTCTACGAGCATGTATGATTATTATACTGAATTTTACGTACACTTGGAATTAAAATGTAAAGATATTTTGTTTGCTAATCCAAGCAAGGTCCTATGAACTGGACAAATTTAGCATAATCCCTACGATAACAACCAAATTACAGGTGATAACAGTAAAATTAGACAGGTGTAACTTTATGTTTTGAGTGGCGATTCGCGATATTGCCCTGATACAAACAGCTAATGCTTCAATGCCCGAATTGGCGCTTCGTGCAATGTTTGAGGAATTTAAGTCGGTGCTAGGAATTGAATCCCTACTGCATGATTATAACCGGTGTACATAAACGCTTGAGTTATCTCGGAGATGTTGTCCGTTTCGCAAACGCGTGAATAACGCACCTGAAATCGAGCATACACAGACAACCGAGTTAATAAGACGTTTCGCAATGTGCGGTGTGTACGGATTGGTAAATGTTACCGCCGCCGCGTTTCACTCTGCTGATAGCGCTGCAGCATCGGCTTGTATCCGCTCAAATAAAGAAACAATCACTGTTTCACAGAACGGTGCAGTGTGGTCAACCGCTAATGATTGTATGAGAATTATGCTAGATTGCGAAGACAGATGTTGTTAAAAAAGCTACTGCGCCAAGGGGAACCAGATGTAGAAACCGATGTAACCGTAGAACATCACGATTTGAAGAGCTGTCATAAATTTTCCTTTTTGTGGTCACAGTCGTCAGGATTGTTTCCGGATTTTGTCTAATTGTGTATGATACATCTTCTTACTTGAAATTACTTGACTGTGATACATTAGCCGACCATAGTATATCCACAGAGCTGCTAAATTCTCAACAAACTTGGTATTATTGAATTCGAGAATTCGCGAGCGGACCGAGAATTTTCAATTTTGACTCTGTAGGGGGGTTGAGGAGGTCCTGTCTGTGAGTGTCTGTGTACCGCACCTGGATCTCGATAACGGTTGGGTGGATTTTGATGCACCATAGCTCATTCGAACCGCAATTGTTGATTTAGATGTAGTGACGGAGCCCGGTTTTTTAATTTTTTGGCGTGAGAAAAGTTATGGGGCAAAATGACGTCATTTTGGCCCATTTTTCGGGCACTCCTCCAGTTTTTGCGACTTTTCTCAATAAGTACACGAAGCAAACTAATAGGCCTATTCCATGTAGCCTTACCAGGGCTGTCCAATGATATATAACAAATTTTTCAACTACTTCCCAATCTGGAGTCTATAAGCTTATAGTTGGCGCCAAATTTCATATTTGGTGAAAAGTCGTGGGAAATGCACCTAAATGTGTGTTTATTCTTGGTTTTAGTGTCGGATAAGGGGTTTTCTGGGCCGACAAGCTCATTACGAGGGTCAAAAATATTGTGTGGCAAATATTTTTCACACTTTTGCTTCGGGGGATTGTTCTCACCACTCGAATTCTGGCTCGCAAGTGAGCTTCACTAAATTTATTACAGCGTTAACAATTAGGAATGCGTCCAATTTTTAGTCTCTGTCATTATTGTCGATTGGCTCAGCAAAACCGGCGACCGACATAAGAGACTAATGGTAAACTCCATTAAACCTCTGTGAGCGCTGTGACATCGGCGTCCAATGCAGCTATTGAATATCAATAATAAAACATTACATATCGTATTATAAGTTATCAGTTACACTTACGCAACATTGCATATATATATGATAAATACTCCAGAGCCAAAATTGAAAATTCTCGTTCCACTCGAATTCAAAAATATTAACACTACAATGATCTTAAACAGTTCAACGCGAAAACTTATACGACTGTATTTCATTTGTTCAAATAAATTTAATTTGCTTTAATTTCTGGGGAGGAATCTGCTATCGGTCAGGATTCGGCTGCGAATTGTATTATATATAATTATATATGTATATGGTATGGTGGGCCAATGTAACGTTTAGGGGCGGAAACGAAATGCATGCTATGCCGTTCTCGATATACTAAGCCTAAGCTTTACTCTAAGCCTAAGCTAAGGTTTCTATATGAGTGATGTACTAAGCCTAATCCTAAGTCGGGGGGCGGCTGCCGCCCCCCGAACCACAGATTTAAGCTGTTCTTTTTTCTATCGTTATAACGTCCGGCCCCTAAAGGTGACATAAATTTAATTATTTTACTCTATCGGCAATTCACATGTCGTTACTGGGCTCTACAAATTAGCGTTTGCAAAATGTGCTTGATAAAACACTTAAACAGATGTGCTTGATTCTGATTAGTAAGATGTTCGCGTTATTACCTCTTGCTGCGATGGGCGTAGATTTAGGGGGGTTGGGGGGTGTAACCCCGCCACAATTTTAACAACAGGGTTAGCCCGTTATGGCAGCAATCCCCCCTTTTAGAAAGCTTTAGGTTCGATCCGTCACTTATAGACTGCTTGGTATTTAACGGAATGCGGAATGTCACAAAGTGCACGCACTATGTCCTAGAAATAAATAGCTTAATAACTTAATAAACCCACCTAATATAAATACGTGTGTATATCGACATATATACCTATATATATGTTAGAAGAGTTGACCGAGATTTCTAAGATCCATATCTCGATCGCCGATTCTCTTCATTCTTTGCCTTCCCTCACAGTGGGGCACGGATAGTCACAAGCGGGCGCACGGCCCGCCCCTACCCCCGTCTTAGCTATAGGCCTATTACTAGTGTAAAGCTCTGATAAGCTGAACAAAAATAACATTTTTATTTTTTTCCGAAAACTTATCAACCCCCCCAAGATTTTAAACAAAATCTACCCCACTGCTTGCTGACAGTGTCGATCCTCGTTACGGAGTTTGTTTTTAACTTTTTTCCAATTATTTTTCGGTTCCCCAATATCCGTATAACTGTTTTTAAAGATATATCAACAAAATTTTATACTGCTAAACACTATCCCATTGCGCTACTGTCAGTACTTAATATCGTACATACTGACCAACATAACTAGGAACGCGAAAAGATTCCTATTTAGAAGCCTATTCAAAACATAATGTTAGTAACCGTGCCTGAGCCGTGTGAGATGATCCGTAGTGTAGATGATAAAAATTTTGTAAACGCCATTGCACTAAAATACAAGTTTGAAAAATTGCTTTACTCTGGTGATAAATTAGTGGGTGCAACTGTTTATGGATCAGTGATGAACGACTGCTATTTAAAATTTGAAATTTGCACTATGTTGTATACTAAGAACAATGAGAGAGCCTATTATATATTAAAAGTATGATCTATTTTCATAGTGATGAAGTTGACGAAAAAGCTGAAAGGCATTAATAAAGAAAAGACGAGAAAGCAAAAATTCCGAGTAATAGTTTAACCCATGACCAAGCAGTTACAAGATGAGCGTCTCGCCAATTAGCTACTAATAATACAGTTACCAAATTCGCTCGCAAATGGTTGTATGTTCGGTTGTAAGTTGCTAACAAATGGGTTGAATAACTTGAGATGCGCTGATCCTTCAACAAAATTGTCCATACTTTCTACTTCAATTATCCACATTGATTTATAAAGTTTTATCCAAAGCCTAAGGTTGCCCATTTCAACGTTTAAGACATTGTACATAAACGTTAATACCACTACAATATAGATATATAATAAAGCTCTTTCTATTGTGCCAATGGCCGACTGTTGTTGCGCTCTGTTATCGGTGGTGCGGTCGTATAATCCGCACCTTGGAAGCTTCGGTTTTATATTTTTTATACAGTCCTCTCCTAATCATAATGCTTCTTCTCTTGTCACTGCGCAAGTAAGGTTGTACTAGAAATGCTGCTATTTTATCTCGAACTACCTCTTCACTTCTTAACAAGCAGATAGACTGATGCTTATTTTCAGAATTAGTACATTATCGACCGCCCTTCAGAGGTAACTGCTGATGTATACGAGCAAAGAAGGCATAAAATAAATTTCGATGTCGACGGTGTGAAATCATCGAAAACCAGGTTTTTGACAGAGTCCTCTCCTAACCATAATGCTTCTTCTCTTGTCACTGTGCATGTAACATCGTCCCAGAGATGATGCTACTTTATCTCAAACTATCTCTTCACTTCTGGACTAGCAGATAGACTGATGCTTATTTTCAGGATTAGTACATTATCGATCGCCCTTAAGAGGTAACGGCTGATGTATGCGATCAAAGATGGTATAAAATATATTTTGATGTCGACGGTGTAAAATCACCGAAAATCAGGTTTAGGAAAAAATTAACTAATGTGCGCTGCAAATTTTGAAAACATGTTTTAAGTTTTCTATCAGTGCAACAAGTTGAAGTTGTCAATGTTGTGCCACATTTCTGTCAGTAAAAATATATCGCCACGCTCGTACGAAAAATCGCTGCAGCTACTTGCCTTTCGACAGTCGAGCTTGTTTTGATTAATTAGAACATTTTTAAACTTTGTCTACGTATCGCAAATGAGATTACATATGTATAGGGCAGAGTTTGTAAAACATAATATATCTACATTGAATAATATATTAGCAGACAAAACTACATGGTATTTTTGGTTCCTGGCGTTTTTCACTTGTTAGCAGAAGATAAAATCACAAAGTATCATAATAGACTCTGACTATATTTTTTTTGTTTTATGTGTATTTTGCTAGACATTGATGGAACTCAGTTTCCAAACACACTGTTTGGTTCAAGCGTTGAAATATGGGACTTTTGTGAACTTGACAGAAGAGAAATTATTTGTGCGGGCGGAAAACCTAACAACAGCATAAATACAGAAAACGAAACATATGCTGACACTTGCGTTGTAAGTGTTTATTTTAAAAGCAATTAATTTCATTAATATTTTTCGACGTGTAGTACACCAGAAGAGAATTGTGGGCAATTTATCTATTCAACTATCATATAAGTTAGGGCTATTAGCTAATTTTGGCCAGTTCAAATACAGCTAGAAGAAAAATCTTTGAAATGCCGCAGCCTTCTTTGGTAATGTAGATTTTGTAAGTTTTTCAGGTTAGCACCAGCACAAGTTATGACATGTTCGCATCATGGCCAAGAGATAGGTTTATACCCATTGAGATAGACGTATAACCCGACTGAGCTATACACCAGGAATCAAACTGCGAGTTAGAAATAAAAGCCACCAGAATAAAAATTGCCAGCCGTTGGGTTACCTTTTCACAAAGGTTTTGCACGAGCTGGAGATATTCGGTAGATATTGTCTTTTCCCCGGGCAGAGGTAACAAAGTATTATGTTAGTTAGTTCATTTTTAGAAAATTATGTATGCCTATGTTTATTACAGCCTGTGACAGTGGCTAAGGTTAAACAATAAAGGGCTTAACCCGTGCAGGTTAAGAGAATGTAAAAATAAAACTAAAACCTTCGATTAGAATATAGTGAAGCTATCGAACCATGAATCCATAAAGCGATGGAGTTATAGAGCTATTGTGTAGTAGTGCCATAGTGAACTGTGACAGCTATGTCTTTAAGAATTCAGTGAATCATTTGCCGTGAGCAGCAACCTTTAATTTGAATCCTAGGATTAGAACCAGTATAGCATTTTCACAGGTATTACCGATTGGAATAAGTGGGTGTGTAACTGTACGATTGTGGCAACTGGCACAATGAGGTTTAACCTAGCAAGGTTAAGGATAAATCTAAGTTATATATGTTAAAGTAAAACAAATCTAATCCTAAGTTGTGTGCTGGCATAGCAATGCGTGCCCTAGTTATTCCGAAATAAGTTAAAATACGGCTAAGGATTGAGAGTTGATTCCCTGTTGAGAGTTCATTACCACATAAATATTAAGTATCATTGAATACCAAGTTTAACGTATATGGAAATAAGTTTAACACCAATATTTACCATGTTGACGTGTAAACTTTGTAGTAACTTTCCTAACCCTTGGTAGGATCCAAGGGTTTCGTCCATGGAAGAGGTCTTCATCGTAATTGTGACAATAGGTTTAGTTGGTGTAAAATTAGACTACCCTAAGCTAAATCTATGCAAGTAGAAATCAAATAAATAAGGAATCTAAGTTAGTTCAAGCGAAGCTTAAGGAGCTAGCGGCCACCAATACTTCGGATATGAGTTAAGTTTTAGGCATCTTGAGTGGAATTTTAAATTCTAAATGTTTAGTTTTAGTTCACAAGTAAAATTTTTTAACAAGATTTAGAATTTTGATTTATAAAGGCATTGAGAACCATAAAACAAAATTCAGAGAGATTCCTGACATCCCTACAGGAACTAAGGCCATGGAGAGCTCTGACACCTGGAGAAAATAACACCAGTTTGAGTTAGAGTTTATTTATCCAATTTTGTTAGTATAAAAGTTTATGAAGTTTATGTACCAAAGCCATAAATGAAAAAACATAAAAATATTGTATCTGAAATATAAGACAATGTTTAGCAAAGAATCTATAGTAAGTTTCTGAGCAAAAAACTTTATAGTTTTACCAACTAGGTAAATTTAGAAAAATTCCAAAACGTATTCCTTTATACCTTAAAATAAATCTAGTCAGATTTTAAAGAAAACTTTTAATTTTTATTAAATCATTTGATTTTAAAGGAAATTTTGAGTTGAAAAAGTAAATAGAATTTTTCAAATAGTAACTATTGAACAGTTTGTAAATAAGTTTGTATGACCCTAAACACTTAGAAAATCAAACCTTGAAATTTTAATCAAGTTTAGATTAATAATTGAAGTCACTTTGAAAATCCTACGAAAGTACTACGTAGATTTTTAATAATTTTGAATATATCTTACGAAGTCATCCCTCCTTCCAGACAAACCTTCAACCCAAAAGGGATCAGTATTCATCATTTCCTGTTCGTTGAGTCGATATGGTGTATATGGCCCACTTGCCTTTACGGCTTAATAAAAGTTTAACGAAAAATTTATTTAAATTTAAAACGAATTTTAAATAAATTTTGTGATAAATTTTTACATAAGTTTTCGAAATAAAATTTTTTCTTTAAATTTCAATATTAAGATTTTAAGTTAATAACAAAACACAGTGTTTTATTTTTATACAAATTCCCAGTGATTTTTATTTCTGGAAAATCATTTCCAAAGTTTGTAAAAAATTTTCAAACCCAGCTGAAATACATTTGGAAACAAATTTAAATTAATTTAGAAACAGTTTCTATAAAATATATTTTCCACGGAAAATTTTCAAAATTTATATTTATTCCAGAAATTAATCCAATATTGAGTTTCTGTAACTTTTAAAGAAACTTTGACAATTTTTTTTAGAAGTTAAATGAAAGTCACAACTATTGTAGTTTAACGAAAAATATTTAGGTTTTAAGTAATAAGAGTTTAAACTTTAATATTCCCAAATATAACAGCAATCCACAATAAGTAGTCGCAGTACGTAAAGATCATCTTTTCCTATGACATAAGTAACAACTTTTATTTGTGAATTTTTATTATAATTTTTGATGCAACATTTAAGTAATTTCATACCTCTTGCCATCATTATCTGGCTTTTAAGTGTCGACCTAAAATAGTATTAAAGTCCGGCCTAGTCACGTCATTCTTGCGAAATAAGGTGCGATGTTACACAATTATCTGTATTCCATGTCACTAATTTCTAGTTGATTATAAAGCAAACATTTTCGAAAAGGCGAGGGTTAGGAAGTGTTCGATAAACTAAAACAGTCATTACTACCTGCAGAAAAATAGGCGGAGAAATAAAACAACCTATGTAAAGGAAGACTTCCATTGAATTATACTTGTCTTAGATTTCGTTGAATATATATTATATGTGATTTAAAAAAGAAACAAAGTCGGGCGGGTAGACACGATTGTCGGGTCGGGTTGGGACGGGCTGGAAAACTCGACCCGAATTCCGTCTTTACGCTACACTCGATGTATAAATTTCTCGTGTGTGTAGTGAATTTGCACATAGAATTAATGCAATAGTGGACTGGAAAACCCACGTAAAGAAGTTTCATTGGAAAGGAAATAGCAAAAGCAGAATAAATACCTGCTTATAAAATTTTAAAACTTTGAATATATAAAAACATTTAGACCATCCGATAATAGAACAACCAAATAGGTAGGGATATTGCTTGACACCCTGTACAAACAGGACACCTGATCGACAAGTACATGGAACTTGTACGAACGAGATCTCTTGAACATTACGCCGGACGGCTCCCCGTATGAGCAGGGGCGCCTTTCTAACATAGTGCCATAGGACGGATATCAACCAGAGGTTGAACCGTAGCTAAATCAAAACGACAGTAGACTCCAACATGAGTTGGGTTACTTTTCTGGTAGCGGGACGGACACCAACCAGAGGTTGGGCCGTTGATCCCTAAAACGCTGAGTCCTAAAGCCAGACGCGGTTCCCAGCTGGAACGCGACCAAGGGTATAGATAAAGGAATGGATAATTTATGAAAAGGGTCCATGTTAAATTGTATTTATATTTTGAGGTATAATTCGGAATAAATCCCCAAATTTAGAAAGTAAATTAATAAATGAAAATGTATATAATTTTGATTGTTGTTTAGAATTGAACAAATAGAACTTCAACAAGAAATGTTGTATTGGTATCCAAACAATTTATGAATAAATTATGCTAACCCAATGGTTCTAATTTATGTAAAAAATGGTTTTGCTGCTTTATGGAAATGAAATATATAAACAATAACAATACGGTATGTACAAATCTTTTGGGGTACTTTTATGTAGCGTGACAAGGACAGTGTTTGAACCAATCTGTGCAGATTCTGGTTGCACATTAATGCTGTGGTTGTTCAGAATATATAACAGAAAACGTATTTTTATGAATAACCTTTTTATTAGAAAAGTAAAAACGAACGTTAACTATATTGTTAAAAGATATTGTGTAATCAATGAATTATTGTCCAAGGAAAAAATAATTTTTTCTCCAGGAAGACTATTCAGTTCCACTTGTATCATCAGCGAAACTGCACACCATCTGGGCAAAAGAGGAATATTTGTTCACCTGGAATACACAAGGCTCGTGACAACAAAACGTGGATATCAAAAATAAATGCAGCGCAAAATATATTATATATACATCACAAAAAACAGGGGAACTATACTATCCTGTTCGCAAGAAGTGAAAAATCTATTTCAGAAAAGTTCCTCTTTATTTGATATATGTAATTTGAATTACACATTTTTAGAAATTAATGCTTTTGCCAGGAAAGTTTTGTTATTCTTAGTATTTTTTAATTGGTGCAAGATATGTGATTCTGCTAGAGTTGCTGTTCGGTTAAAATTGTAGGTTTTGTGCGAGTACTGTGCACAAATTCTGAAATTCCTAAAAGTAGGATAAAAGCATAACGATTAGTATATAAAAATTGTGCACTTTGGCAATTTTTAGGTCCCTTCCTTCTTGCTAAAGGGCTGATTTCTGCAGGAATCAGTTTCGCACGCCAAGATGGAAAACCGTGAAATTGGGCAAAAATGACAGTGCCCTCTTTCAAATTTTTAACATCAACGTTTGCTTTTAACTTTTCCAACCATGTCTTTAGGTCTATGCGCTGCTGTTCAATGTTTGGGCTAGAAAGTAAAATGTCGTGAGTGTAAGTTTTAGTAAACGGCATATCTTGTAAAATGGTGTCCATCAAGCGTTGAAAAGCTCGAACTGCATTTCGTAAACCAAACGGCATGTGGTGATATAAATATAGACCAAAAGACGTTGTTTTGGCTCGTTTCGGTTGGTCACTTGCAGGAATAAGTATTTGGTGGTACACAGTAACGAGGTCAAGTTTAAAGAAAATTGTACAGTTGTGAAGATTATTTGTTATATCAACAAGGTTTGGCATCGGATACCTGTCCCAATTTGTAACTCTTTTTAACGCTCGATAGTCTTCACATGGATGCCACGAATTTTTTGGGTCATTTTTAGGCGCCATGTGTAACGGAGTTGTCAATTGTGATTTTCGCCGATAAACAATACCTTGGTTTTCTAAGTGCAAAAATGTTACTGTGGTTATTTTTCGCCAAAAAGACGACGGGACGAGAAAATATAGAAGCCCCTTAGTGGTGTTTTACACCATGTAAAACGTTGTCGTTAGATGTTAAAGGTCCAAACAAATCATTGTATTTTGTATGAAAATCAGAGATTACGTTATAATATGAAAAATTACACGCCGAAACGCTACAAATCTGCGTAATATACATTACAAAAGACAGGGGAATTACACAGTGGTTTAACCTAGGCAGTGCCAAAACTGAAGAAAAAGGCCAAAACATTCTGATGAGAATATTGTTAAGTTTGTAAGGAGAAAGTAATTTTCAGATAAAAAATAGAAATATTTTAGCAAGAATCGAAGTTCCCAATAAAGTATTGTAAGCATATTATAAATCATCCTTCATTGCTAACTCAACGGTCTAGCGTAGCATTTAACATCACATCTTTATAACAACTAAATTGCAAAGCTCAATATGTACAAACCCCGCAAAGCAATTCCTTTCGAAAATTGCTTAAAAAGTTGGTATATTGCAAAACCTATCGAAAATTTAGAATTATGTGCAAAAAACTAATCATAAAGTCAATAATTTGCGAAGGAGAAGTGCTCTACAATTGACATCCCGCCTTTAACTCCTCAACGTCCTCTTTGAGCATAACGCTTCAAAATGACATAGCACCTGAGTAAATTTATATCAGAACTGTAAAGTATATTAAAAAGTTAAAAGATTGAGTTTAAAAGTCAGAGAATTAGCATTGCAAATATAGATAATAATTTTTAAATAAAATCTGAAAATTTTGTTTCTACAGTTTAATTTTTATCGTTTAGAAATTTTATTTGTAACAAATGTTTGACTAATTTATTTTATAAAAGTGTTATGTAATTTTATAACAAGCACGACCGAGGCCCAATTCAAGCTCTGGGGCGTAAACCTATATGAAGGCTGTCTTCGGTATACTAAGCTTTAGCCTGACCGTTAGTTTAGCTAATGACCTTCCTTATATGATCTTTATACCAAGCTTACGCCAAAGTCCGGAGAGGCTTCCGACTGTTGAACGCATAGTACTAAGCTGTTCTTGGGCCGCGATTAGAATCACTCCCTAAGAAGCGTTTCGTAATGAAATTCTGCTGTTAAACTTATTAAATCCTTAAAGCATTCCTGTTGTTTTAGGGCGATAGCGGTGGACCACTGTTGTGCAACTATGAGAACGTGACATTTCTTGTCGGCGTAACAATTGCAGGCTTAGAGCCGTACAAATGTGGAGGTGGTGGGGCGTATTTTGATGTTACAAGATTTGCAAGGACGGGCATGGCGCACCTTCCGCTGAAGAGTTATCGCTCATTCACGCACGGACGCGGTGGTATTGGCCTGATTGAGAAAACAATTCGAATACGATATTTTTCATTCGTTACATTGAGTGATTTGCAGTAATTATTGCCTAGCGGCGATTATATTCCCTGACGAATTTCATGCAGCTAATGGGCTAGGTTACTTAGATGACTTATCCAGAGCACAGGTGAAGAATATATTTTCAAAAACCCAGTGTTACAAACACGACTGGTTTTGATTTATGCTTAAGTATCATGCACCGATTATGGAATGAGTTTTTAGCATTGAAATATTTATTTTAAAGCACTCTATATTATCCCAGAATGAGATAACCTCTAGTGTGCCGTTCGACGCGTAAAATTTAGTATTAAACAATTCTTTAAGAAAAATCCAAACCAGAATATACACGAACGATATGAAGCCAAATTGTATAGTAATCATAGTGGTGCCCCTAATGGCCGACTAGTTTCACGTTTTATTTTATAGATGACTGGTCGTTAGTGCAAACCTAAGTTGAACTTGCTGCCTTTTCTTTTGCATATGGTATGACAAACAATATAAATGATTTTAAGGGTTGTGAATTCAACTTGTTTTCCAAGCGCACTTCAAAAACAATGATCGACAAGCTATGCGAGCTGTGAGTGAATAACACTGCGCCATTCCACGTGTGCAATTTTATCATGTGCCTGCAAAACAAGAAATATGCTAAGATACAGAGTACATAAGGTAATTTTAACAATGGCAAATAGTGAACCAGTGGTCGTGTGGTTTAGTTCTTGAGTTATAATCGTCCGGTTTTGACGTTTACTGTACCTTAGTTTTTCTTATAGGTTTCTCACAAAAAACCAACCATTTTTAGGATCCCGCTGAATCTTTCAAATCTAGTTTTATAAACTCAATGGTCTTTGTGAAGCATCTAGTAAATTTAAATAAATCTTATTGTGTGCCGTATATAAAATGCTAAACATTATGAATATTAACATAAGCCGAGCATTGTTTTATGTGATGAAAGATTTGTCTAGGTGAATACTAAGAGTGATTATTAGTATAAAATTGAATTGGTTATTATTGATGAATACAAATAGGATTTAAGCGAACTGTAATTTGCAAACATTTTCTAAACGAGACTTTCTCACTCGCACTACTGAGCTACTATCGACTTATTATTTTGAATTTCGCACAAGCCGCGAACATGGAGTCTACTTTGAACTATTTCTCTTAAAAACATATCTTGGTGTTTCGCACAAGCCGCGAACATGGAGTCTACTTTGAACTATTTCTCTTAAAAACATATCTTGGTGTTTCTAGAAAATTTATCCCAGGCATTACTTTTTGCTGCACATCGTGTTATATTTATGGACACAGATTGTCACTGTACAACATCAATATACATCAGTTGTGATAAATATATGTTTCTAATTATAACGGAGCCATTTCATTGCTGCGTCATCCTAAAGGGAACTTGCTTATATATAGCCTATTATGGCTCAGTTTTAGCTTGAAAACCTGAATAAAGAAAAGAAACAATGGGTCTTACCAAGATTTAAAGAAAATATTAAGTCTCAGAAAAATATGATTGTACGAAGTGCAAGGTTAAAATGTAAAGCTGGCCAATCCGACATTGAACTCGATTACTTGAATTTATTTTCGTCAGCTACAGATGATTTCAGTTCATCTTGCCAGATACAGGCGGGACGTATATAATGCAACTGATTTTGCAGCTACAGA
Source organism: Trileptium ribeirensis (assembly GCA_030248225.1). Lineage (NCBI taxonomy): Eukaryota > Metazoa > Nematoda > Enoplea > Enoplida > Thoracostomopsidae > Trileptium > Trileptium ribeirensis. Next base: position 36,302 of record JASANE010017032.1, read on the forward strand.
TTATAACGCCCTAAAATCAAGCTCTGGGTACTTTTATTTTCAGAATTAATAAATCACAAACACATTTTAGACTGTATCACAAACTGTATGTTGTTCCCATAAATTCTCATTAAATCGTTTTAAGTTTTCATCTGGAATATGTATAAGTAACACACCACCATAGTTGAAAATTCCAGAAAAATGAGTCGCAAATACGTTAATCATATCACTAATTAGACGAGGTAAAGTAATTTGATGGGTAAAGCATATCTCGATTTCATTTGGAGTTAGAGATTTAACGTAAACACTACTTAGAGAGCCTTAAAAATGACACTAAAATTACTATGTGCTATATATAGTAAGTGCAATTGAAACTATAGTTGTCAGATTTTTGACTTTATCAGCCTAGAAAGGGAAAATTTCTTCATATCGACGTGCGGCGGCGGCGGACGGTTCAGAACCAAGTTTCCAAGAATTTCAGCAACAACAGGAGCCAGTTTAAAGCCTTGTCCTATAACAGTCAATATAGCTATGATATTACTTTTAGCCTATAAAGAAGTTTTATGAACGGTGTATTGTAACTTTGTATATAGCCCTATTCATTTTCACTGCAGTTGTAATTTTTATCAGATTTTAATAACTATATAAAAAACTTTGTCTCAGCGTTTCCAACTACAATGGTACGCATATATCTCCGACTGTTCAAGACCAGGGTGAGATAAAGTCTTCTTTAGACTAATCTCAGGTCGTTTTTGCGATTATCGTTTGTAGATAGGTTATATGTAAACCAAATTCAGCTCAAGTTTTAACAATAGATCTAGGATTAGCGAAAACCGAATGAACAATTGGTGAGACACTAGCTAAGCTAACCACGGAGATGTTCAGCAGTGTCGACGTGGCTTGCCTGTGGAAGATGTACTGCTGATATACATGAGGAGACTGCATGACAAATTATATTTATAGCGCACAATCTAAGCTAGTATTGTTGGGAACTCTCGGTTATAGCCCCAGTCCGATCTAATCTCAGTATATGTATAATTTAATAAACCTTCGAATCTTACTGGTGAGCTGAGCCGAACAGTGTCAAATGCAGTTTAGTTCTTTCATGTGTTATAAGGAAGCACGGCCATTTAACTAAATTCCTAGCGTTCTCTAACATGGTAACAAACGAATTCTGATTTTGTCACCAGTTCGACTCAGCTCATCCAAAAGTGTATAAAAATCTAAAATTTTTGTCATAAATATGCTCGTCTAGACGAGCTGAGGACAGTGTGTTACATAAAACTATCTGTTCAAAATATCATATTCAAAATTAAATATTTTTCTGGCTGGAGGCGTAAGTGTAAAAGACCGATTTTTTGTTACACAATATAATCTGTTAAAAACCATTCCAATTTGGCTTATATGGTCACAGTGCATAACCGTTACTCAAGCTACATGATGCAGAGTGACAACATTAGTTTTGTTGTAGTTCGCATAAAAGTATTAAAGTAATTTTATTCATCCAAAATTAAATTAATACTACAAACCTAATGGCCTCAGCACAGCATCTAGTATGGATATAAAAAAATTGGATGCTTTATAGATGGCGTTAAGGTGGCTTGGTTTAGTGTAGGGTGGATTCCGAATGAATTATATTCTTTGTTTGCAAATTTTACCGTTTATCGTATTTAGCACCTGACAATGAGGATTAATTCGGTTAGAATTTCACCCGAAGATGTAATCTTATACATTATTCCTAATATGCACGCAACTACTGAAACGCGGAAATAAGCTGTCAAAACTTAAACAAGTAAGTTTATTTATTAGAATCTTGAACTGAATTTATTTCACGGGTCCTTAAGCATCCTTAGCCATTTCCTAGAGAGGATCCGAGTATTTCAAGCCAACCTATTTAAGATAGCAATCGTAGGCTATTTTAATAGTCTTAGGCAGTTATTAAGTAGAAACAAGAAAAGCGAATGCGCTCCTGTCAGCACCAGATAGAGCATCAGCAACCAAATGCATTACTTCTACTGTCAAACATAAGACGATTACTGTATTGCCATATTGTAGTGTCAGTTTTAATATCGACGTCGCGTTAGAAAATGTCGAACCCATCAAAGATGTTGAGGCAATTTTAAAGGATTCAAAGGTCCTTGTATTTGCGTTACTTAAACTCGTAACGCGTCCAGTGCAAATAATTCACGGAAGCAAAATCACACCTTAAAGGCCGCAGTTTTATTTAGAAAATTTAAATATTTAAGGATTTTTGAAATAAGCATTCAACGTTTTATTGATATGCTACTGAATTAGCAAACTGTGAAGTCTAATGGATTTGGTTTAGCTAGAACAGGAAAACTAAAAAATTATAACCCAGTAACTGAGTTTTGTGGTTTGACAAGTAGTACAGCATGAAATGTGACAAACTTCAGTCCTTTTATATCATTACTTTTTCAGCCCATTTTAATGTATTATTGATCTTTAAATTGAACTGTATCATGTCTTGTTTGCATAAAACGTGCGATAGAAAAGTCCGTACATTTTCATAGGTGTTTGTCAATGGCAAGAATTTGCAAAAGCTCCAATTAACAACGTCCCGATGTTTTCAGTTAAGGCACATTAGCGTCAGCCACGTATAGCTAAAATAATGTTGTCAACCAACGCCGTCACCGTACTATCCAGTAAATGTAGTCCTTGCATTGCAAAAAGGCTACGAAAAATTATCGCAATATTCTGCTAAGCGGCAGTTGGGCTAAATCAGATTTACAGATGCGTATGGCTGTTGCAATCGTCCGTCTATTTAAAGTCATTAGCCACTAATATTTGGCAAATAAGCGGGGTTTACCTGAAAATCCGGTCCCAATCACAATATCTGGGTGTTCAGGATGACGATCCAGCACAAATCCTGCGTCAACCATATTTTCGGTATACAAACATTTGTCTACAATAACCGGACCATTTGCAACGTCTAAATATGGCATGAATTCCGCGCCAAACTCTCGCGATTTTCTAATATAGAAATCTTCAAGTTGGCTCGTTTTGGCAGGATTATCGCGGTTGTCCGGGTGCGTTTCGGTACCTATGTGGAGACCAATCTGAAATTTTTACATATATATAAGTCTTTTAAAACCCAAACATGGTATCTTTAACTTTGCTACAAAAATCTTTTAAACGTGTCGAATTTTGTTCAAAATGTAACACCACAATTTTGTAACGTCAAAATAACCGAAGTTTAAAATAACACTAATAACCGAATCCACTAGGTAATTAAAGTTCAAGCCTTGTGCAAAAATGAACAGTGAAAAAGGTACAAGGCCATTATTTTAATGGCAGTCGAGGCCGTTATAGATTCGCAGGCTAAAAGAGATTTAGATGTGCCAATTTTAAAGAAATATTATCACTACGGCTCTAATTATTTTGTTTAAGGATATGAAAAAGTGCCGTAGGAGAAAATGATATCTAACCGTATTCTTAATGTCCAACTATGTTCCGAAAAACAATCGTTGCATAAAGTTTAGACGAAACTATTACCATGCTGTGGTCTGTACTCAAATGCTTTTAATCCATGCTTTGAGTTTACAATAAGCGTTGTATAAGCTAGAAAACATATATGACTTGTATATAGCAATTCCAACGTTACAGGAATATATTGCAATTACTAGCACCATGTTAATCTCGATCTTTAATAATACATCGTCGTTCGTATATTTTACATTTAACGCAAACGAAAAATGTGCGTTTTTGGAAAAAGATGTAAGCAAACCCAAAACAATTTTACAAAGAATAAAATGATCGATTTTGAAAAAATACTAAACACACTGAAAAATAGCATATCCTTGATGTACATGACTGCTGCACTGCCGGTATATATGCTGATGTGATGATAGCCCAGCGTGTTTAGTTTAATGCCCTGCTGTTCAAATCATGATTGAAGCAATCTCAAAAGCAATATGTATTTCGTAGCACTGATCAATAATACAATTTGTAGCAATATCTTTAAAATTAAAGACAGCGCAGTATAAAGACTCCTGGAATTTTACAGTGACTCAATACCTGAGTAATCCCATCAAATTCTAGCTGAGGTTTCGAATAATATGTCCACCGTTCGCCACGTCGCTTAACCAGAGTCAACGGTGTCCCGTTGTCAATATCATAAGCACCTGGAGAAGAAATTTTCCAGTAGCAAAAAAGAGTTTTGTGGGACTGAAATAACAAAATACATATATATCTTCAATACAAAACATTAAATCAAGCACAATCTGAATCGAATCGTACCAAAGTTAACGTTGTATCCAAGGAGGTACTAGCTGGTGGATGGACTAAGACCAATTTCCGATTTAGCGAACTTATACAAAGTGCGACATAGCTAATTCTATTTAAAACAGTAATTTAAGTATTCAATGAATGAATCGCGGGCTTACAAATACAACATCTTATCGATATAGTGTAAGGAGAATTCCGTGGCCCCTACTATTGGATGAATATGAGCGGTTGAATTACCGGTACAAATTATAATTTAATTCGCTACCAGCATCATTGCGGCGTATCACTTTGTGCTTAGTATATTTCCTCGGCGTGTGATTTGTTGGTGATTTGTATAGGCACTGAGTAAAAGTTTAGTGCAGAAGTATAGTTCAGTATAATTGAACCCTTGTTTTACCGGATGGCACAAGATTATGCGAGTTCCGCAATACGATTATTATTGTGCCGCGTATGATGCAAAGACTCAAATATTTGTTTTGCACAGAAAATATTACTGTAATCATACATGGTCATAGGGGAATTATTCCCTGAGGCTCGAACCTTCTAAACCCCTGACAGGTAGCCCAACACCCCGGCCGACATTCTGATCCCCCTGCTGTGGAGGCCGAATGTTTCTCGCTAGCCGGAGCAACCACTATCTCACCTTGGACCTCGTGCATGTATGCACTGTACAAAGAGAATTCCGAATGTACTGTCACGTTAGAACTAATTATAGTGATGAAAATAACATACTTCAATCGGTAAATCAAGCTTCAATTTTTCGCTCAAAAATGATGGCGCCCATGGACCGACAGTTATGATAACGCCCAGTCGGGCATGATACACTTCGTTACGGGTCTTTATAGTTGTCCAATGATCGTGTGAGGTTCCAGTTTTGCATGCAGGTATGATTTCGACAACAGGTTCATTATCACGAAATATACCACCGTGTTCAATGAACGACTCCTGTAAACACGGTGATAGATCATAAAAATTCTACAAATTTTATGTGCTCCATAACGTATAATCCATTTAAAACAAACTAAGCAAACAATAAATGCTACACGCTAATTTCAGTACCGCACAGATTATAAAATTGTTTGAATTTCCATTATGCTTTACTAGCATCATTAAGAATGGAGCAAAACTCATAAAGGCTACATCAATATGCCAATTTTTTTAGGAAAAATACGTAAAAATGATTACTACGCTTAGGTTTGTGTATGTACAAACCTTTATCAATGGAGAAAACCAAAAAGACTTTTATAAAACTGTTATGTCCGCTGCTTTGTATTGGGTGTCATCCCTGATTCCCCAAACAAAATAAGACGTAATTCCTGACGTAAAATCAATCAATACAATTGTTAATTTTATTCAATATTGATTATTCGCACTAAATACTTCCCATATAGGCATTCATGGCTTTGGTTGACCATAGTAGTCCAGCAGAATTTTCATACAGTCCGACATAGCCTTGTGGAACGTTGAATTGTGGAAATTTCTTCATAATTCGTTCACTGTCTAATGCTTCGTATGAATATCCCTTCGCGTCCATTGTTGCTCGAAACTGGCGTACGTATTTCGAATCGCTAGGTGCCATAATTAGAAGTCCCGTTTGTCTGTAAATAATGCTCGTACAAGTATAACATACCGTCACATAAATATTTGCAAATAAACACATAGATTGTATATAAATATAGGTTCTTTTCCTTTATCCCCCCAGCCGGAATTTCGTCAATTTTGAAGATACAGGCAAGATTTTGGTACCAATCGATTCAGCTCGATATGCCGGTTCAGAAAATACCAATTTTACCCACATCCCTGACAAAAATTTTTTTTCGAATTTTTGGGGTCCCGATCCCCCCTCGGAACCCAAAAAATTTTTTCTTCCGAACTTGGTCATGTTGGGTACCGTTCGACTCGGCTTAATGAGGGAAATCTAATGATGCGTATTTTATCGAAATCTGTGGAGGCGTTCAAGAGTTATGGCCGAAAACTGTCAGTAAAAACAACATTCCACGCAACCAATTATTAATAATTTTAATAAAATTGCTGAGCCCGGAACAAGCGGCAGTGTGGCACGCACAGGCAGATGGTGGACTCGTACTTATGCGAATTTATGTGGCGCCAGCGGCTGAACAACAGGGATCCGTTCGACGCCATCCTGGAAGACATTGTCGCTTTCTGGCCACCCGAATAACGGTGAGATTTATGTTTTTTTTATTTTTGTACTTTTAAATTATATTTTTACTATTTTTCAGGTTTTCAGGTGGGATGCGCCGCTGAGTCCAGGTCCTCGTCCTGCATCCTGGGCACCGGTATCGGTGGCAGAGAGGCTCAGCAATTTTATTAAAATTATTAATAATTGGTTGCGTGGAATGTTGTTTTTACTGACAGTTTTCGGCCATAACTCTTGAACGCCTCCACAGATTTCAATAAAATACGCATCATTAGATTTCCCTCATTAAGCCGAGTCGAACGGTACCCAACATGACCAAGTTCGGAAGAAAAAATTTTTTGGGTTCCCAAGGAAGGACCATTGGGACCCCAAAAATTCGAAAAAAAAATTTTGTCAGGGATGTGGGTAAAATTGGTATTTTCTGTGTATATATTTCGAAATTTCATATGAGCAGATCAGGAGAGGAAGTGGAGGTTGGTCCGGGCACGCATGCCCCCAAAGCTTAGGTTAACTGAGATCAAAATTATTTGACATGGGCATCCTGGGTCAAAATCTTGGCTGAAATCGCAACTTCCCACACCCTAACTATTCCATCCTCCAAACTTCCAAAAGACTCTACGCTATTGTAGAGTTTAATAAACCAAAGGCCCCAACAGTGCGCGGAAACTAAATATGCCAAGTTTTACAATTTTCACAGTTTAAGTTGTTTTGCACAATCGGTCTACATATTAATTTGGACATGATATGGCTAAATAATCGTACGTATCGATTGTAAATGTATACAATTAGTTTCCATAAAAATTTACATGTTTTACCCTTTACTTCATAAATTAGTTTGCATTTCCCCTAGCGTTGTACAAACTGTTGCCGACATGCAAGCCGCCCAGAGCCCGAGTCTTTTGCGTTTCAGAGCTGTGCTCGCTAACAACTGAGATGATGACGCTGTAGCTTGAATTCTAAATGCTCCTCACAGCGCGAGCGAGTAATAAACAATACGCAACCAAACACACGCTGTGCCACGAACTGAGTTATTATACTACATTATTCTGTATAGTGTTACACCAAAGCAACTGCATGCGTTAAACAGTGAAATATTTCAAACCGATGCGGTCGCACGCAACAAATTCGAGAACATACGTCGGCTGGTATTAAATTCGCAGCATTATAGAAAATGAGGGTAACTCATTATACTATTTTGCAGAAAAACATATTCCCCTGGTGGAACGTTCTGCTACTTTTGGTTATGTTCGAGCTCACGGTGCGACGCTGCCGATCCAAACGAATTTGCGCAATTTGTTTCTGAATTGTGGTGGCTTATGATTGTTTTATTACCTAGGTAGGCTTCCAGATATATGCAGGGGTTGTTTTGCCTAATTTTTCGTTTTCCAATAACCTTACAGCTAAATTTCACTATAGGTGAGATTAGACTCGACCGCGGAAACTCTGTATTTGCCTAAAATCACTTAAACAGTTTGATATCACAGTGTCAAATTCTGGGCCTATTCAAAAAAATGGGATGTAATTTAAATGTATGCAAAAATCAAACCATTGATATCTTCAAATGTTAGTAAGTACGAGGTTGTACTATGTACAATTTTCATACTATTTGCTGATATAAAGTTCCATTCTCGACAGATACGTACAGCTGGCCTTAATATTTATGACATGTTTGAGATCCTGACCACAACAACTGGGTTCAGCAACTCTGATAGTATAAAAATCGATAGAAATAGGATGAATGAGCCTCAATGTTATAAACCACACTGTTCATCCAACGCTGACATTTGAGAAGCTACGTACATACTTTACTAAGATAGGAAAGATCTTGTCATAATTCTAATTTTAGATAGTCAACGCACTCACATAGAACAAATTCACTAGTTTTTACTATAAACATGTAATAAAGAAAACTTTTCCTTCAAATGACACCTTCCCATCCATGACTTTATGCGTTGATTGACGATGTTACAAGTAATACTTCTAGCACAGTCATCGTTCGTTAAATGATTTGCACGCACGGTTGTGACGAGTTCAACCGAGTGGGTCAGCACGAGTTTGAACGAGTTAAACAACACAACCGTGCGTACAAATCACTTGACGTACGCCCGGCTGTACTACAACTGACTTGTAATCCAGCTAATTTAGCTAAACGTGCGTTAAGTCATTTTGATGCACAGCTTTAACTATACGTATAAGCTGTGTTACAATTTTAGAAAACGCTTTCATATGAAATGAATTCATAGCTTTTCACTATCGGCATGCAAGAAAGAAATGTTTGTACCAAAAGCCATCTTATTGTCATACTGCTGATATTCTCGATATATACGTTCATTGACAACTTTACTGTTCTATAAGTTCCGCATAATCGAGCGAAGAAATACGTCGCTCTGATGATGATATCAAATATAAATTATTAAATTGGGACGAAATAATATTTGTAAAATATTTTCCGCGTTTAATAATCATCAGAAAACCCCACATACATACCGATACAGACGAATGTTACTTTCGTTTTCCAATTCCTTCCACCGTTCGAATGCAACTGGTGTCAACATCGCATACGCCATATCGTTGTAAGACCGACGTGTCATTCGTGTAGCGCCATGTGAGCTTCCCCGACAGTGTGGCCATGAGAACTGAAAATAGTCTGGCATTTATGAACCTTTGTATTTAACATGAACTCTGTTCCAATCAGCGGACATAAATATGCCATGAAGACTAAGCTTTGCAACGTATGTACTACAGTGTTCCATACACAGCTTAGAATTCCGCACATAGGTAACATTAGGGAGAATCCGCCTAAACGCTTTAGTTTAAGTCTCTTAACTCGTATCTTTTTGATAATGAGATAAACCAGAGTAAATCTGAAGGAAGTAACGTTATATGGTTGAAAAAAACAACCTAGTACTTGCTATGGCAGCTCTCCGAAATGGCTTATATTATGTTTGAAACTTACACAAGCACCTAAGCATTGACTTTGGCTTCGTAATAGGCTTAATATACAAATGTAGATGGGTACAGCTTTTATCAAGGCATTTCCTTTTACGTTCATAAGTTTCGCTTTGGCAATATGTTGATGACTACCCGTTAGCGTCAAATGCTGTCAACTTGGTAAACTAGATAATTTGAGAAGATCAATCATCACACGGTGTTCCATATTTTCTATTAATACAATTTTCTTAGTAATGAAATTTATTGGAGTATCACGTAGCAGATTTATGCTGTAAACACGAATATTTCTAAAAGCTGTTGCCCAACGCGGTGTTTAAAAAGTGTACACTGAGCTGAAATATATTTGTTAATTCGTATCTTGTATATCCTCATTTAGATTTATCAACACCAACCATTACACCCGTTTGCCTGCGCTGCTATATAATCTCAGTGTCTCAATCCTTTGCGTTCTACGGTAAAGCTTGTATGGCAAATATATATTTTAGATGCAAATACAAACAAACAACATACTTGTTCCAACAAAAGCACCTTTCCACGTCCGAGCTGCGTTGTTAAGTACTTTGCCGTTGAAAATCCCTCTATACCTGCGTTGTCAAACACAAACAAACAACATACCTGTTCCAACAAAAGCACCCTTCAAGTACGAGCTGCGTTGTCAAATACCGTGCCGTTGAAAGGCCCTCTACACCTGAGTTGTCAAACGCAAACAAACAACATACTTATTCCAACAAAAGCACCTTTCCACGCCCGAGCTGCGTTGTTAAGTACGTTGCCGTTGAAGGTCCTTCTATACTTGCGTTGTCAAACACAAACAAACAACATAACTGTTCCAACAAAAGCACCTTTCACGTCCGAGCTGCGTTGTCAAATGCTGTGCCGTTGAAAGGTCCTCTATACCTGCGTTGTCAAACACAAACAAACAACATACCTGTTCCAACAAAATCACCTTCTACGTCAAAGCAGCGTTGTCAAATACCGTGCCGTTGAAAGGTCCTCTATACCTGCGTTGTCAAACACAAACAAACAACATACCTGTTCCAACAAAAGCATCTTCTACGTCAAAGCAGCGTTGTCAAATACCGTGCCGTTGAAAGGTCCTCTATACCTGCGTTGTCAAACACAAACAAACAACATACCTGTTCTAACAAAAGCGCCTTTCCACGTCCGAGCTGCGTTGTCAAATACCATGCCGTTGAAAACCATCTATACCTGAGTTGTCAAACGCAAACAAACAACATACTTGTTCCAACAAAAGCACATTTCACGTCCGAGCTGCGGTGTCAAATACCGTGCCGTTGAAAAGTCCTTTATACCTGCGTTGTCAAACACAAACAAACAACATACCTGTTCCAACAAAAGCACCTTCTACGTCAAAGCAGCGTTGTCAAATACCGTGCCGTTGAAAGGTCCTCTATACCTGCGTTGTCAAACACGAACAAACAACATACCTGTTCTAACAAAAGCGCCTTTCCACGTCCGAGCTGCGTTGTCAAATACCATGCCGTTGAAAACCATCTATACCTGAGTTGTCAAACGCAAACAAACAACATACTTGTTCCAACAAAAGCACATTTCCACGTCCGAGCTGCGTTGTCAAATACCGTGCAGTTGAAAGGTCCTCTATACCTGCGTTGAAACACAAACAAACAACATACCTGTTCCAACAAAAGCACCTTTCAAGTCCGAGCTGCGTTGTCAAATACCGTGCCGTTGAAAGGCCCTCTATACCTGCGTTCAAACACAAACAAACAACATACCTGTTCCAACAAAAGCACCTTTCAAGTCCGAGCTGCGTTGTCAAATACCGTGTTGTTGAAAGGCTCTCTATACCTGCGTTACCAAACACAAAAAACAACATACCTGTTCCACCAAAAGCACCTTTCCACGTCCGAGCTGCGTTGTGAAATACTGTGTCGTTCAAAGGCACTCTATACCTGCGTTACCAAACGCAAAAAATAACATACCTATTCCAACAAAAGCACCTTTCAAGTCCGAGCTGCGTTGTCAAATACCGTGCCGTTGAAAGGCCCTCTATACCTGTGTTGAAACACAAACAAACAACATACCTGTTCCAACAAAAGCACCTTTCAAGTCCGAGCTCCGTTGTCAAATACCGTGCCGCTGAAAGGCCCTCTATACCTGGGTTGTGAAACGCAAACAAACAACATACTTGTTCCAACAAAAGCATCTTTCCACGTCCGAGATGCGTTGTCAAATACCGTGCCGTTGAATGGTCCTCTATACCTGCGTTCAAACACAAACAAATAACATACCTGTTCCAACAAAAGCACCTTTCAAGTCCGAGCTGCGTTGTCAAATACCGTGCCGTTGAAAGACCCTCTATACCTGAGTTGTCAAACACAAACAAACAACATAACTGTTCCAACAAAAGCACCTTTCCACGTCCGAGCTGGGTTGTGAAATACTGTCGTTGAAAGGCTCTCTATACCTGCGTTACCAAAAGCAAAAAATAACATACCTGTTCCACCAAAAGCACCTTTCCACGTCCGAGCTGCGTTGTCAAATACCGTGCCGTTGAAAGACCCTCTATACCCGCACCAACGATTACTACGTCGTATGACATCATATAAATTTGAGTTTATTAATATATCTAGCTAATTAACACATATCAATATTTCTAATTTTTATGCTAAACAAGAAAAATTGCGATAGGATTTCTTGTACCCGGAGATAGGTATTTTGAGATACGAATGGGCACACAAATACAATAAGACTAATTAGAACAATAAAACGAGATTGACTCCAAGACTGCGGGTTTCGGGATATGAACTAATGCATATTCGAATGTTTAATTCATGAAATATTAAAAAACCTTCTTATTAATAACTTATTAGGTAAAGCGCCCTTACTGCTGTAGCATTTCGTATTAACAATTATGATACACGCTACGATCCATACGGATATTTCGTTATATATCATCCCAAATCAAGAAATGTAGCAGTGACATGTACATACACATGTTGTGACCCCAACTTGTGAATTGTTGACCAAATTGAGTTTGAAAAATTTCCAATGCACATAACCTTAGGCAGCATACCAAAATATTTGTGCGCTGAGTGAGTATTCCGAGACACCCAGTTTCAACTTCCCGATACCTTCAATGTCCCAAAGACAATAATACACCGGTAATACATTAAGGCAATGGTGTGACAATTTTCAGCATATGGCAAAACCATAATGTGCCTTGTTTCTCTCTTTAACAGCCCAAAAACAGTTGTAGTTTTCAAAATTCATAAGTCACCGTTTCTTAGAAATATTTAGATTTGCAAGCGCCATTTTCTTGCCATTGTAGGCCCCTGTACGATATCTACATGCGTGTCACGGAAATATAATTCATTTCTACTGTGTATTCCGCAATCCCTAAGACATGTCATCTAAGTACAACTAAATTTAAAAATGCCAAAATTTGAATATTTTGTGCCAAAATTTGTATTTTAGCTTTCACCACGTCCCACAGGTCCAAAATACGTTTGAAACAATTAAACCACAGTTTTTAAGTTAAATAACCCGATAAGTACGTCCTTCACCCCAAACAGTCAAATTGCATCCCTAGTCTAAAATTTGAATAATAACTTTATAAAATTTTAAACTTCGCCTCTTTTCTCAAAACGGCTGCTATGACAAAAAGTAATATATATCAAAGTTGTAGCTCTTGAAAGGAACAGAGGTCTTTCCTTTTAGAACGATCGTCTGTTACAACAATTATAGTTTAAACTGTCGGTGAACACCTAATAGCTAGAATCATGAATCATCTTCGACTCTTATCTGTTTTGTAATAATTTTTTTCAGAAAATTATGGGGAGCAAAGAACACACAAAAAGCTACGTGAGTAGATAGAAAATAGCGGTTTTGCCCCCCCCCCCCCCACCGGTGAGGACCGGTGGTGGTGAGTCATGTGTTGGGCATTACTCTTATTTATATGTATATATGTATAGGTATATAGGTATATATGTTTAGCATACATGCATACGTATAGATGTTTATTGTATATATAAATACAGACATGCAAAGTAGTACAGTGGGAGCAGCACGAACAACGAGGGTCCGAGGATCCTTTCTCCCAGATGTTTTGTATAATATTTTTATGTTTTGTTCGGGGTCATTACGCTGGGTACCGGGTTGTACGGTGTCATATGGTGGTACTGGGTTGTATCATGGTGTCAGCGTTTGCCGGGTACTTGCTTTTTTATACGTGAAATTAGTTAAATTTTGGGTGACGGGTATTTTAACACACCTGTAAGGGCGTGGTAGTGTTTTCGACATTTTAACACACCCGCAACGGTGTAATAGTGTTTTCGACATTTTAACACATCTGTTAGGGTAGGATAGTGTTTTCGACATTTTAACACACCCGTAACGGTGTAATAGTGTTTTCGACATTTTAACACATCTGTAAGGGTAGGATAGTGTTTTCGACTGGGCAACACATCTGTAAGGGCGTAGTAGTGTTTTCGACGTTTTAACACACCCGTAAGGGCGCGGTAGTGTTTTCGACATTTTAACACATCTGTAAGGGTAGAATAGTGTTTTCGACATTTTAACACACCCGTAACGGTGTAATAGTGTTTTCGACATTTTAACACATGTGTAAGGGTAGGATAGTGTTTTCGACTGGGCAACACATCTGTAAGGGCGTAGTAGTGTTTTCGATATTTTAACACACCCGTAAGGGCATGGTAGTATTTTCGGGTATTTTAACACACCCGTAAGGGCATGATAGTATTTTCGGGTATTTTAACACACCCGTAAGGGCATGATAGTATTTTCGACATTTTAACACACCTGTAAGGGTAGGATAGTGTTTTCGACTGGGCAACACATCTGTAAATGCGTAGTAGTGTTTTCGACATTTTAACACATCTGTAAGGGTAGGATAGTGTTTTCGGCATTTTGGCACCTCACCGAACGTGTAATTTTATTTTTCTTTATTGAGAAAATTACATAATAATACAAATGAAGTATAATATATACATACACACACAACATATTGCAACGAAGTTTCTACTATTGTAAGCATCATTGTTCTCATAATTACATTGCTATTTCCTGAATCATCGGTCGGTGAACATAATGATGGGAATCTGGCAAACTAGCGACAACTAATGAATAGACTGTTAATGAATAGATATTGTTTAATTTGTGGATGTTATGTTGAAACTAGTTGGTGACAGTGGATGGCAGTTTTCGGTAGATCAGTTGGTGACTGTGGCTGCATTGAACGAATGTCTTTCTTTATTCGGTAATTTTAATTTTAGTAAATTAAATTATGAGCGGTAAACTTGCTTTAGGTGTACTCACATTGTTTTCGATTTAGTTTGACTATGTGTCAGTCATAAAAGAACCCAACGTTACAATATACAGAAAAATATAAATATTAACATATACAATATCTTCATTTATTCCCTTTTAGCACCATACTGATGCACCATTTGATATTTTCGTCGCCGTGCATGAACTGGGTGGTCGTAGACGAATGCCGTTATGACTACATTGCCTTCTGTCACTACACATAATATGCAGCCTGGTTCACCCGTCCATCCTCGATACCCAATGACTTTGTTGAATATTTTGAAGTGCTCCACCCGATTATCTTGTCGCTTGAAGTAATCATCACCGTTGTACACCGTTCCGTCTAGATGTTTGCTTTGTGATCGTTGATGAGACGAGAATTTCCACTGGCAACGTGACCAGTAAGACCATGTACAAAGTGTTTACTGAAGTGGAGAAACATGACAGACTGTTCTCGATGAATGAAAGTGTAAACTGATTTAATAAATTGAAATACACAGGTATACATAAACATTTCATCACTACCAGCTAGGAGATGTGTTCTCGAGGAAAGATGCGCTGGCAAGGCACGTCAATCGCAAACACGGCGGAGCAACAGCAAGTGGTGGAGCAGTGGTGGCAACAAGCAGCAGTGAGCAACACAACTACCCAACAACTTCAGCGATGCAATAACGACTACCGATCAAGCGTAAAGACGAAGACGGTCACAAAGAACCAACAGTCATCAAGCAGCAACGCGTCGAAGATAACCTCGACCAGTTGATGGGTATGGCAAACGAAATAAACGGATGTATGCAGCAAGCAACAGCGGTCAAGGAAGACGATACGGTCAAGCTACTTCAATGGACCAAGGCACTCAAGGGCTACCTACGCAGCTACTACGTGGTACCCATGCACGTCAGCAACGATCTCATAACGTTTCTCAAACAGTGTCGACCAGTTTTGGAGTCGTTACTACAACAAAAGCGAAGTCGAGGAGTCAAATTATGGACCAGCGTTCAATGCGTGCTGAAGAAAATCGACGGATCAACGATGACGGCTCACTGCAGCAACAAACTGCGTGTCATTTTACCCGGCTCAGATATTGAAGAAGAGGTTGCAGACGTTCAAGAGAACTGGTCAAGAAATTCCGTTATATTAGAACAACTTTTCAACTAATAGTCGTAAAGTAATAAAAATTTATAACCATACGTTTATAAGTACGCTCATTCCATTTTTGCTAGCTAAATAGAGCTAAGTTACATAGCTAATAACTTATACGTTATATTTTAATAACTTTTTGACCAATAATCATAAAGTAATAAAAATTAATACTTATAGGTTTTCCAACATCCTTATTTCATTTTTGCTGCTTAAATTAAGCTAAGTTACATAGCTAATAATTTATAAATTATATTTTAATAACTACATAACAGTACCCGAAAATACTATCATGCCCTTACGGGTGTGTTAAAATATCGAAAACACTACTACGCCCTTAAGATGTGTTCAAATTTCGAAAACACTACCGTTACGGGTGTGTTAAAATGTCGAAAACACTATCCTACCCTTACAGATGTGTTAAAATGTTGAAAACACTATCACGGCCTTACGGGTGTGTTAAAATATCGAAAACACTACTACGCCCTTACAGATGTGTTGCCCAGTCTAAAACACTATCCTACCCTTACAGATGTGTTAAAATGTCGAAAACACTATTACACCGTTACGGGTGTGTTGAAATGTCGAAAACACTATCCTACCCTTACAGATGTGTTAAAATGTCGAAAACACTATTACACCGTTACGGGTGTGTTAAAATGTCGAAAACACTACCACGCCCTTACGGGTGTGTTAAAATACCCGTCACCCAAAATTTAACTAATGTCACGTATAAAAAAGCAAGTACCCGGCACACGCTGACACCATGGTACAACCCAGCACCACCATATGACCCCGTACAACCCGGTACCCCGCTAATGACCCCGAACAAAACATAAAAATATTATACAAAATAATCAGGGAGAAAGGATCCTCGGATCCTCGTTGTTCGTGCTGCTCCCACTATACTACTTTGCATGTCTGTATTTATATATACCATAAACATCTATACGTATGCATGTATGCTAAACATATATACCTATACATATAAACATATAAATAAGAGTACTGCCCAACACATGCCTCACCACCACCGGTCCCCACCGGTGGGGGGGGGCAAAACCGCTATTTTCTATCAACTTACGTGCGCTACTAAATTCTTTTCACGCATCCAATAAAGCACGACTGGGAATCCATCAATCCAGTAATAAGTTATGGGTGACAAAGAATTTTTTGCCCAGTTCGTGAACCGCTATTTGAGCAGTAGCAAAATATTAAAGCTTGAAATTAAGCTCGTCCGCTAAACAGAACATTTATTGGCACTGCTAAAGCAGAGGGAATTAGGGAATCGTTTTAATTTTTGCTATACTTGGAGTCAGCTCAGTTCAGTGGTACTCATTATCGATTTTTTGACTCGGCACCAAAGTACGTTAAAAATCGAAAAACATTTTTTTCTTCCGAATTTCGATTCATAAGTCACCATTCAACGTAGCTCGACGAGGCAAGTCTAATGGTACCAATTTTCACTCAAATAAACCACGCGGTGATGAATTATTAAAATACTAAACAAACTAAAATGGACCTTCATTTTATACTTAAACCCGATACAACTTCGGATTTGATGAGCCATGGCCCCAAATAGATAAGCAGCAAACTGTTGACACCATCTAAATTCAGTCAGGTATCTTTCGAACAATGCATCCGGAACACCTCTATGCTCTCGAAAAAATTATCTTTAGCCGACCCCATAACCTGTCAATATTCTGGGTGAGAAATTCCACGTTATTAGGATTAACGTATTGTCTGTTATGGTGATTAACCTTTTCATGGATGTAAGGTTGCGGTCGCGGCAATCTGGCGAACCCATAGATAAATTAACAAAGCTATTGGTGAGTACACGACTTCACGACTTCTTGGGCGGACCTGCTTGACTACCGGTCATCATCCTCTTGACAAATCAAGAGCATGATGACACCAAGTTCTCGCCGGGACCCGGATAAGTAGACACCTTTGCGTACCGTATTGTAGCATTCCCACCACCCAGCCATGTTTGCGACGAGGTAACCCATGATTATATTTTTGTCGAAGAACTGTTGACTCGTCAATTTCAATGTCAATCTCTGGGCTCCCAGCATAAGATCTTGCAATTGTCCCGTTCATAAACTACAGAAATGTCCCGGCAATAATTGTACCAGTCACATACCGCATGCTCCGAAACGCCAACTTCATCCACAATAAATCCGCTCCTTAAATTTATGATGAAACCAATTATAATCAAAAGAATTTTATCGAGATGCGGTTTATTATAAAAAAGATTGAATTAATACGAATAGAATATTTCTTTCCACAGTTTTTCTGTCGGAACACCGCCATTCTGAATTGTCCTGATGCAATATATCACCCCTCTTAGCCACATAGCAAGGATTCCCACAGTTACATATATAACAATTACTAATTAAACCCAGTTTAGCCAAGTTTTTAATAGAAACTATCATAATTTGCCGTTATTCGGCAAACGTCAACAAATTTCAGATTTAACTCTGTAATTGCATGTTGTTCGATAACATTATCTGGTGCAATAATATTATATTTATTATTTTTGGTCTACCGCAAGTAGCCATATTTCAAATATAATATCTGAAAAGATACTAAATCTAAGGCTTAGACTGAGACTAAGCTTAAGCCAAAAAGTAAGCCTAAGCGTGAGACTAAGCCCAAGCCTGAGACTAAGCTTAAGCCTGAAACTAAGTCCGAGACTAAACCTAAGCTGTTTTTCCACTAAACATTAAGCTCCAATGCATCAAACACATGTAACCAAATTTTAAATTATCCATTTTTCGATTGCATTCCAATGTCTGACTCCATATCTTGTCACCAGAGCAACCTATTGAGATAGCTTTTAGTATTCTCACATCCAATCTCTGCATGCCACTATGAATATACTCGGTATGATTATATTCGGGTCACCTTCCGAAAATCGTAAACCAGCTTTTTGATTGTTGAAGCAATGCCTCTATAGAAATTTATATATTTCTGGAAAGTCATGTTCCAATCACTATCAAAGTGCTAAGTCTCTACTGTTCAGATTTATGAGTTTTTAATATAATTTGCTAGATTTTAAGGCTAAATATTGTAAATTACTGAACGATCAGTAAACTAGAAAAGTTAATGTCCAAATGTAAAGAGTGGAAAACAGTGTTGCTAAAGATTTTAAGCGATGTTAGTCTAACAGTTATTTATCAGAAATATAAGGAAATCCTGCTACCCACAAAATCTACGTAGTGTGTACATAAATTCTCTAAAGTTCTGGAGCCATAAAAATTACATCTGAAGCATTAAAATAATCCTGTGAATTTAATGCAAACTATACTTAATTCCACCCTTCGATAATGGTTTTGGAACATTATAGAAATGTTCAGAACATTTTCTACTACATTAATAATTAGAACCGTAATTTTTTTAGGGAAACAAAGTAACAAAAAGCCTTTGTGTATCTTGTGCCGTCACAATCATTTCCTTTCTTGGTGTTCAGATGTGGAGAAGAATCTACATTGTACATACATAAAAATTAGACAAAAAATATATATATTAAATGTAATACATTTCAAAAAAGACATAAACAAATAGCAATGCAACAGGAGAGTAATAAGTTATTCAGATTGAGAAAAATAAGCACAAGCGTAGGCATTAATAAGCATAAATGTAATTATACACGTTTTTTGTGGCCAAAATCATAGGCGTGAGTCCCTAGGTGTTCCGATGGTCAGCCCCCCCCCCCCGATTTGAACGGCGTGGTCCATCGTACTAGCGGACTCCCCAATGATTCCGGTGTCGTATAATATTTTCCCCCACAGGATTTTGCTCCCCTATAAGGTATAGAATTTTTCCACCCGTGGGATTTTCCCCTATAAGGTATAGAATTTTTCGCCCCGTGGGATGTTCCCCCCATAGGATTTTCCCCTATAATGTATAGGATTTTCACCCCGTGGGATTTTTCCCCCATAGGATTTTGCTCCCCTATAAGGTATAGGATTTTTCCATCCGTGGGATTTTTCAACCTATAAGGTATAGAATTTTTCGCCCCGTGGGATTTTCCCCCACAGGATTTCGCTCCCCTATAAGGTATAGGATTTTTCCACCCGTGGGATTTTTTCCCCTATAAGGTATAGAATTTTTCGCCCCGTGGGATTTTCCCCTATAATGTATAGGATTTTCACCCCGTGGGATTTTCCCCCATAGGATTTTGCTCCCCTATAAGGTATAGGATTTTCCCCCGTGGGATTTTTCCCCCAATAGAATTTTTCACATTTTCAGTTTGGCTTTCAACACGATAACTTACAAAATCTACCTAAATTTACCTAAATCTCCATCGTGCAGCGTCTTCAGTATTTTCATTTTTTCGCCTTGCCAACAATAACACGGCGCCTTTGACCTATTTTATCTGTATGGGTAAGCAGTGCTTCGCCTTCAACGTTTTCGACTGCGAAGGCTCACATTTTTTCGGAAGTTCCTCTTTTTATCTTTATTGCTACATTCCGATGGATAACTGGATGACTTTAAGTAGGTCACAATATTAGTAAATTCTGATTGATCCATTTTGTAAAAATCTGAAAAAATGACGAGAAATAGTAGCTTTGTATCGTACTTAATCCATACGAACTTTATCTATAACACGATATCATGCAAGGATAGAAAGACTCTACCTGATATAGATAAATGCTGCAATCCCAAGGGGGCGGGGTGAATCCTGTGGAGAGAAAATCCCACGGGGGAAAAATCCCACGGGGGAAAAATCCCACGGGGGAAAATCCCACGGGGGGAATCCTATGCCTTATAGGGGAAAATCCTATGGTGGAAAAATCCCACGGGGTGAAAAATCCTATACCTTATAGGGGGAAAATCCTATGGGGGAAAATCCTATACCTTGTAGGGGGAAAAATCCTATGGAGGAAAAATATTATACGACACCGGCTCATAATTGTTCGAGCTGAAAGTTTGCCACTCGGAAATTCGCGCAATGCTAAATTCACAGCCGAATTTATTTTTAATACAAGTAGAGAAGCTTTTTTATATAATCCTAATGGGACATAGGTAATATTTACGAGGAAACGAACAATTCCAAGAATATATAAAGCTTGTACCTTAGTGGCGTAAATCCGTCCAAAGTGTCCAACTCGATTCACAACTTCCAATCTATTATTGCTGCGTATTTTGATTGCAAACTAAGCTCAATAAAGTATTCCCGGTAGGGAAAACGTAATCAAGTGCTTTTTAAACACAATGTCGGCTCTAGCAGCCTTAGAAACGATATAGTTGAAAATAGGATATTTCGATGAAAATGTTACTGAAATATAAATTTAAATTTTTAGTGTTGCTGCTTTGGATATTCCTTTAGATTATATAAAAATTCAGAATCCTGGGGAAATCTGCTAGGATTGTGGACCCCGCAGTCCAAGTGACACGACTTGGTACTTTCTTTAAATCCAGTTTTATAAAAATTCTATAATGCAGCCGTACATAAACTCTGTATAACAAGGAAAGAGTTACTATGTATTTCATGGCACAACAGCCATGGTTTTGACATTATACACAAACAAGTTCCTTATATATATAAATTATTTTCCACAATAAAACCACGGGATGCGGCGGTGATTGAGAAAATACAGCTAAGCTTCGCTTTCTTGCTTAAATTTAAAAGCTAGTACATTCCCGTTTAAAGCTAACTCAATTACTGTTACGATAAGTTTGTAAGAAATGTCATAACATGTTCAGCCTTTCCGATGTTCAATTGTTTTTCCAAAATAGTCGTATATATGGAGCATGCATTTGTGCAGCTCAGGTATATTTGCTATATTTATATAGTTCTATTTATGACAAACTGCAAAGTTTCGTAGGAGTTTATGCAGTTTCACAGTTTTTAATTTGAAATATGAATTCCTGTATGATGCAGATTTCCGACTTAGAACTTCACTGTTACGTACTGCTGAATAATAACCCAGTCGTGTCCTGCCGCTATGACAAAACAATGTACAAACCGCAAGATTGCCCGGGCGGCAGAATTATCTACGACATATGCATGAAACCAATGTAACTGGTGAGTTAGGTAGAAGGACCATAAAATGACAAAAATAAGGTCAGGCATTGTGACAAAAATCTAAGCCCTGCTTGTAATCGGCACCAGTTCATCCAATCAAAAACCTTACGCTTTTGTGCTACATGATGAGCAGGACACCAATTATACATGGTCATAATTGATCAATCGTGTATTTGTCAGTATTTTCCCTAACTTTAAATAACACGTCATTTGTCAGTATTTTCAAGATTGCCTGGGCGGCAGAATTACCTACGACATATGCATGAAACCAATGTATCGGGTGAGTTAGGTAGAAGGACCATAAAATGACAAAAATAAGGTCAGGCATTGTGACAAAAATCTAAGCCCTGCTTGTAATCGGCGCCAGTTCATCCAATCAAAAAACTTACGCTTTTGTGCTACATGATGAACAGGACACCAATTATACATTGTCATAATTGATCAATCGTCTATTTGTCAGTATTTTCCCTAACTTTAAATAACACGTCATTTGTCAGTATTTTCCTAGCAATTTGCTTAGCAAAAGAGCATTGGTAGTTCAAATTTTAAATAAGCGCATAAAATTCAAAATTGATCTCACGACACACAATCCAACCCGGGCGGCATTAATTTGAAATACTGCTAAAATGTAACTTGAATCAGAAGACTCAAAAATTGTAGGCTATATATTTTAATAGCTATCCTAACCCAAAGTGAAGCCATTATTGCATCAAGTTTCTTAATATTGGCCTGCGGTTGTCTATTTTGCAGTGTGTTGTTGAAAATGAACTCTAATTGGCGGCTGGAGCATGAACAGGATAAAGTTTTATCAGAATTTAATGCAATAACTCCGTGATAACACTTCATAAATTTAAATACCTAGAACTTAAACTACCACATCGACCATCTTTGGTGTCCACCATTTGGCGGTGAAACGGATGAAAAACCACGATGCTGAGGTGATAAACGGCGATTACATAAACGCTAAAGCCCTGAAAACTCATATGCGCTTGGCAATCTATTTTTATACAATTCATGTTGATGTAGTTCTTTCAGTCAATTCATTGCATGTACTTCTGTGCGAAACTGTAACACACCCGTCCATAGGCTGATAAAAATGGTATCCGCGACCGGCAGCAGCTATTTTATGTATTTAACCTGACAATATAATATAAAGTTGCTATACATGTCACAATAATCAGCTCACAGCAAAAACCGATCCAGGGTATTAACAGTAAAGATACACTAGAAGGTGGGTCAACCCACAATTGCGCAGCGTGCGATATCACTGCGAGTAATCGACGTTTATAGTGACAGATACGTTAGAACGAATCAACTCATCATTTTTCGAGTCTCGGAACCCTTTATATCCGCTGATTATACATATTGCACTGTTACATTAAACCCCAAAATCATGTATAAATCAAAGGAGGTCCTAGGACATGCAGTACCATGCGAAACAAGGGTATACTGGTGACAGATACATTCAACTGAAGTACCTCATTGTTTTCAGCCTTTATAACTACAAGTTACAACATTAGGTTGAAAATCACGGAATCAGGCATGTCTCAAGGGACTGGGGGGATTGCGGAGGGCCTAGAATACAGTAGCACTTCAAAAATTACATCGGTCACAGATACAGTCAAATAAATAATCTTCAACGTTTTCAGCATCCTCGAAAACCTTTGCAACCACAAATGCAACAAACTATAACATTAGGTTGAAAATCATGGAATCATGCATGACTCGAGTGATTTCAAGGGGTACAGTGCACTAGGACTAGTTCGGGCCCTAATGGATCCCAAGTGCACCACCGCTCCCCGCTGTGGTGCTTGGACAAACCCGGCTTACACGGCCCCCACGGTAATCTGCTAGACAGCCCAAGGGTACCGCTTAGCTTAGCAGGCTGCCCGAGGGTTTACCAGGGTGTTCGGCCTGGCCCCTATGTTGGCCCACGTTCCTAATGGTATGGAGGTACCCCTGAGGGAGGGTCAGCCCCTAATCCTGCTCATAGGTAATAAGGCTAACCCGCCTTTCCCTCGTCTTACAGGAATTCCTAGTGACCCCATGTTCCTATATTTTGATCCCGGCTAAAGAAAATCTATCGGTTCCTTTATCGTGTTCCTACTGGTGGATCCGATTGATTGCGTACTCCGGTTTTCCCAAAACTCATGCCAGTTAGTACGGATAAGGGAGGGACACTGGGGAGCTGCCCCCAGAGTCCTATATTTTACTTTTGTTGTGCCTAATAGTACTAGTTTGGTAGAATTAAAAGTTGATTCCAGTTGTTTTATTCGAGCACCTTGAATGAACAGCTATTTCCTAATGCAGTTTCACCGTTTATCGTGCTCCTAGAATAGACTTAGTTTAAATGTTAGCTCCATCTAATTTGTACAAGAATACATATCGCTTGTAAGAAACCAAAATGACACTTCAAACGTTTATTCTTGTCCAGGTCAACTCAAATATATGGATATCAAGAAACAAATATATGTATACATTCTTATTAAACAACGGGGTACCTCGCCGGATACCCAAACCCGAACATGTTGGTGCGACATGATTTTTGTAGGGTCTGACCTCCTGGCACATAGCTGAAACAATTTGGGTTGTAAAATTTGATACCATTTTTTCTTGTTTCGATGTCTCCGAAACGAGCTTGCCGTATTTCGCTGCTCCTAGGACTGATAGCTTTTCCGCTGCATCAGCCCATCCGGTAACGTGTCACTTTATTCAAGTTGTAGAGCCTGGAGTCACCCGCGAACAGTCTATCACAGCCACGCGATAATGCCCAAGTTTGGTTTCAAAAGTAATCTGAGTGGTGAAAGGTGAGAAGCTAGCAGTGCGAATGGGATCAGGAAGCCAATGCCGCGTCTCCTAAGAAACAGGGCGACGTTGCCTGCCTGCCTCACTATCCGACGACGAAAACCGTGATTTCGACTAGGACCTCCACCGTGGAGGCACGGCTAGAGAGTCCACGTCTCTAAATTGTTTTATTTGAAGTTGAGATTTTGGGGACACCGGGCTCCTCGGGAAACCTCGTTCGAACAGCGAACGGCTCGGTTACTAGGTAGCGACCTAAGCTAAAATTTTTTGAATACTTCAATCTCCCAGAATTTGCGACTGACTCCACCTCTTTCTCGTCCAGAACAATCTCTCAGCACTCCGTAGCAATGCAACTCCTTTTCAGCTCCACAGTGATTTACAAAACTTAAATCACGACATAAGGTCACTTGGCTAATGGTTTTCGCATGTAAAAGAACCCTGGTATTGTAAGCGTAATATGTTGATTAAGGCAGAGACAGTAATGTTCTCAACTCCTGGTGCGAATGACTCCGTTCTGCTTTCGTCCCTATTTAGGCAGCATGAGTACTATTGATTATTCCGCCGCTACCAGAGACACCCGCGCATCACCATAACCTGGAGGAGCTTCCAAACTCCATCTACTGAAGCCACGTTGGAGATTCCCGCACTTGTCATGGTTATCTTTGAAAATGCCAGAGGGAGAAGAAGGCTGTCAGTGCCCCCATGGCGTGCTAGATCAGCACGCTCGGGGCCACAGAGACCTTTTACATAATGTTGAAAATCAATGGGGTTCCGGTTATGGTACTGAAAGTCTTGGGGACACCCGTTTCCAGAGTAGTGGGCGTGATGCCTTCACGACGAAATCTCCTGATGCTATAAAACCGCTACGGTGATCACGACTACGTCCAGGTTCGACTTACTCCTCTCTTTCGGATTCATCGCTTCATGCACGAGTAATGCCCCGTTATACCTGTTTGTTTTTTGAAAACCCTGAACACGATCATATACATATATACGCCCATCGGGCCCACGAGGAATAAAATGAAACCGGCCTCGGGGAACCAGTCAAGTAACACAGGCGGGACTAGTTTCAAAGCAATTTTTTGTTAGCGTGACTTTTAATCTAGACACAAGAACTTATGGATGCTAGCAACGCGCCAGCGCCAGCAAAGGCGACCCTCACTAGTTTAAATTTAGAAGAGCATGACCAGGAGAGGCTCTCCACCGTGGAGCAACGGCGAGAGGCCCTCCTGGGAAAATCAAAAAGAAAAAAACGATACCAAAGAAATACGAAAAGGCTTGAGCGAAATAACGGAGACAACTGCCTAAAACTACGACTGGTCTGTGTGCTGATAAAACTCGACTGGCTCCGATTTCTGAACCGTGCCATCTTCTTTTGTAGTCCCACTGCAAATTTGGGCCCCTGCTATGTCCTGGCACCGCCAGCCCGATAAAACACACAACGACAGAAAACGCGCGCGAACCAACTTCAAATAGGCTCAATAAATATATATATACATATGTAACGAGAGTCCGACCTCCCTTTCTGGTCTCGTGTGCCGTATAACTAGACTATTAAACGTGAAGTATATATAAGTCCACTTGTATAATGTGCATATTTTGTATAGATGTGCATATTTTTTTTCAAAGGTGCAGTATTTTGTATAACGTGCAGTATTTTGTATAATGGCAGTATTGATAATGGCGAGTATTTGATGTATCAGTATGTGTATAGATGGCGGTGATAATGGCAGGTGATAATGGCGATTGATAATGGCGATGATAAGAGAGATTGATAGGCGATGATAAGGCGATGTGGGCGATTTGGTATAATGGCGATTGATGTGAGTGTTCGATATGGCTATACATGGTAAGGCGTCGATAACGGTGCCCATGACATTGAATGATCCGCAGAGGGTTCGTGTCCCATACGAGAGAGCCACGACTAATGGATAGATACGCAGAAGGAGAGGATAGAGATTGTATAGTGGTAGAGGATAGAGCCTGTCAGTTCGAACAGTGAGACAATAATAGTTGTTATATATATATAGATGTATGAAAGAGTAGATAGAGAATATTTGTAGTTTATATGATGAGATGCGTGTGTCGTGGTGGATTGTTAGAATACAGATAGTAAGTTTTATAGTATTCAGCTTCGAAGCGATCGTGTAACGAGAGAATGTATTAGTAGAATAGAGAACGAATTTCTTAGTAGATGCATTATACATATATACTTATTATTCTTTTATGTTAAACTTAACAACGCGTTTCTGCGACTATTGTATATGCATATACGACCCATTCTACATCTCGCCGCCACACCCGGAGATGTCACGCGACCTCGTTTTTCCGGATAGTATCCACATATCTTTACTGTGCCCGATCCCGTGACGAAGCAAGATCTAGAGTGTATGTGATGGCGCGACATTCGGATTTTTCTTATCTATGGATCCTCGTAGATTTCTTGTGCGCCCTCTCCTACCCGGTTCGCTCCGCGTCCGACCGACGACACGCGCCCCATGTGCTGTCTCTTATCGCACATTTAGCACATTTCTTCTTCCGCCCAGAGGTATGCCTCGTCATCTGTGACATGTCCGTACTGCACGACGGCTCCGCCCTCGTCACGCAGAGATCGCTAACGCCCGTGTTTCCGTCGACCCACAGTCAACCCGTATTACGTCCTTCCCCTCGTGTTTGTTGATTTCACCCTTCTGTTCTGAGACCATTCGCCAGCCCATGATTCCCACAGTACCCTTTCTCCCCTACCCTTCCACACCCGCTCGGTCTCGTGTCCTTTCTTTTTTCCTCTTTTCTTTCTTTACGCGTTTCTGTCGTTTTCTTTTTTTTTGTTGTTTTTTTATTTTTGAGTTTGTTTATCCTTTAGACAACTTTTCTGTGTCAGAGACGCGAATTCTAGCGTTGTTTTATTTTTATATTGTTCGTGTTCTTTTATGATATCCGATATATATATATTATATAACGATATATAGACATAGAAAACGACGACGAGACACTACGTACTGTTCCGTAATTTCGAGTTTTACGACGACAGATGACGTATAGACGACGTGACTTTAGCTCCCCGCGACTCCGGCTAGCAGCGCCCGACAACTTAGGTTACGTCACCCCCCGCGAGATACGATGCGCATCCATATACTTCCATTAGCTCGTTTTTCTACATTTTTGATTCCTCACGACTAGTCTTGCTGATTTGTTTAGCTTATTAGACGTGCAGTCGAGACAACAGCGAGTTTTTTCCGACTCGATTTTAAGAGCAAATAGTTCGAATTATAGCAGATTTCACGCTATTGCTGAGAGAATTCGACCCAAACCATTGAATAGCTTAGTTACGCTAGACGAAGAGTTCATCTTTTCTCTTTAGATGATTGACTTCGCTGACGTCCGCGATCCAGACGAGATTAAACTTCAATTTACTTCGATTTGACGAATCACAGATGTCACTTCGATTCAAGATCAAGTTTAGTCGCAGTTTATTACGCCGACTCTACCCTAGACATGACGTTTACGTAGCCGTCAAGATTCATTTTCCGAGTTCCCCATGACACTGAACTTGAGCTCAATGCGTTCCCGACAACGACCATGATCGACAAATCCATCTACGACAGCGAAAATTCGAGCGACGACTACGCGTGACTCTGATCTTACTTCGACAGCGCGAGTTTCTCACTTTACTGACGCTCTGACGCGTAGTTTTACGTTTTGAGTTTCACGCAGCTCTGTTTGTTTTCCTTTTCTTTGCCTCGATCAACTGAGTGCGAAAGATTCCGTAGTACATCCTCACGAGGTATAGCTGTGCTGCCGAGATGAGCGTCGTCTTTCGAGCTTGTGACAACAGTTTGTTTCCCTGTTATTATAACAACTGTTTCGTTAGTTTCCCGATTAGCGCACCCTGTACTTAGTAGAAACGTCTGCGTTCGATCCTAGATCCGTTTCTCACCGAATCTACACACAACCCATCTGATCATCATTAAAAGGAGTTCCGACGTAGAGACGTTAGCGATTCGATTATTTCAATAGTGCCAGTGAGACTGAGCAAACCATGCGAGTCTTTCTATTCCCCGTGTCTTAGTAGTACAACAGTGACGCTTCTCTCCGCTTTTTACTACTTCTTCTTTTGAGTTAGATACGATTTTCCTGAGCAGACCACGTAATTTTCGAGCATTATCCATGAAATTTAGATTTTATTTTACCATCATTTTCCAATTTTAGCTTAGTTACGTTCCATCTCATCCGTGTTTGCTTACAGAATTAGATTAGACGAGACTAGCCTCTTCGTTTTAGAAACCCTTAATTTCACTTTACTACTTGAGCTAGCGATTCGAATTCAAGACATATCAAATTCTAGTGTTATCACTTGAGTTTAGTGTTTGCTTCTAGATCTCTCATTTACATCGTTTGATTTTACTTTAGCATTTCATCCTTTTGTGCGTATCTCATTATAGGCGAGTTCCTTCGGACGACTGACTGATCAACCCTGACATCCCACTAGCCCGCCTATTCAAAATCTAGCCGAGTCACGCTCCGCTGAGCATTTAGTCACTCGACTGACGTGCGATGCATCTTTCTTATACACCCGGTACGCAAATAAAAATCAATCAAAGCATAGTTTACTAGCGTCCCCCATACATTGCATTTTTTTCCCTAGAAACAGATTAAGTTTACCCCTACGCCGCCACTAGATATCACTTTTACGAGAAACACATTTTCCCCGCCTTAACAATTTAACCTTCTGAACTAAGAAACACTCTCGCCGCCGTTTCCCCCAATGCGAGCGCAACCCTTTTTTCTTTTCTCGAGCGAGTTATCTGAGTTTAGCTTTTCCTTTGTTTTTACTCTTTGCCCGTAGCTATTCTTATTATCCCGTTTTCTTTCTCTATCTTTCAGTATAGCCCGTAGTTTTCCCGTATGCGATTAACTGCACGAGATTTATCCGCTCCGTTTACATTCTTACCATCAGCCACAGAACACATGACTTTTTCTAGTAAAAATATACTCAACTGCAGACACTGCAGGACATCAATACGCAGTGAAATAAAAGAGCATCTTAAAGAACAGAGCCGATAACCAAGACGAACACGAAAGACGCCGAGTTCCGACGCTCCCCGTCTCAGATAACGATAAACAGCCCCGAGACCAGTTAGAACTTCCGAGCCGTTTCAGCCGACGCGCCTGCGCCCGCAAACGATATCCCCCCCTGTTCATCAGTACTACTACGTAGTAAACGCTAAAGATTATATAGCAAATTTGCACCTAGACACCAATATGAACTGCATCCAAAAGATAAACACTCGAGCCATTCCTTTTATATCCTCTCCGCTAGCTTGAGCTTCGTATTCTTCTGAGCATTTTCTTCCCCTGAGTAGTCTGCCCGAGCATCTCATTCGAGCGTTTCTAGCACTCTAGCCCTGCTGTGCGCTGCATAGCTGATCTTCGCTACGTATTGAAGCGAGTAACGCCCTCATCGCATTGCGAGTCTCTTTCACTCTTCCAATCCATCATGCCCGTCGTGCCCACTGTTCGTGCATTTCTAGAACCCTTACGTCAGCTAAACCCCACGAGTACACTTAGTCGACCCGTCGCGTATAGCATCTCCGCATAAACGTATCATTAAATAAACATTATTAACGCGACTGTAGCTTCTTACATTAGACGATAGAAGCTTTTTTTTGTTTTCCTCTCGACAAACCAAAACAAAGCAGCGCAACACAAACCAAGCAAAAAACAGCAAAAAACAAAACAAAAAAAAAAAAAAAAAAAAACAAAAAAGACAAAAAAAACACAGCACAAAAAACAAGCCCAACCCCAACAACCAAACACAAAAAACAAAGCCAAACAGACAAAACAAACAACCAAAAAAAAAAAACAAGAAAAAGCGCAAGCCAACAACCCACCCACAAAAAACAAAAACCAACCCACAACCAAACCCCACAAAAAACAAAAACACACAAACAAAACCAAACATATACAAAGCTACACCACGAACAACAATTAATATAAACACGTGTTTTTGTAATGATTAATGTGCAGCTGAGGATGAAAGAAACGCTGCTGCCAACCGTCGTCAGTATTTACATGTTGCGGCTGAGAGTTACATTTGATATGTGTGCACTGTGGCCGAGAAAATTACATTTTATACGCTATGGCGGAGGGATGCCAAGTTTGCATAAACCTCGTGCTGGTCGGCGCGAGGCCCTGATTTGAAGAATATATATCAGCGCTCAGGGCGCCTGATTCGAATGCAAATATAATTATATTTTTTATTATTGCTGGACAACGGAGAACAGTAGGCGGCCAGGGGCTGGATCGGGTGCAACGCTGGCTGGTCGCCTACTGAGGAAATTTATAGTTTTAATATATCTCTAATAGGTGGCCTGTTAGGGGCCCCTTTAGCGGTCGAAAGTGATAAAATTTTGTGTTCCAGGTGAGTGGATCCATGGGGTTGGGCAGCCCGGTTTTCAATAACAGGTAGTAAAAGACCCAGTGAAGGTAAGGGGTTAAAAAAACCCGGTGAATTTTGGTTAGGTCTGTTGCGTTTATTGGGTTAGAAAAGTGGGGGTTTAAATGGTCCATTGGTGGTCCCTAAGTACGTTTGGGTGGGGATAGGCAGACCCACAAGCGCCATTTGGAAGCCTTGATAGAACCAGTCGAATGTACTTGACCCTCGCTCTACCTTAATTGTAAGAAAACCCCGAAAGTAATAAAATTTGATCGCCCCAAAAACCATGTTTTCCTTAGAATTTTTATTGAAATTTCAGTTTGTACTGTCGTGGGCATTTATCCTATGACCATATTTTTACTCCCGCGTGCCAGGACTTTCCGAAGTTGAATTGCCGTAAAAATTTTCGCCTGAATTGTGTAAATATATATTAAGCACGGTGAAAATTCTACGCCATACCTTGACCCATCCTTACGCGCGATTTCCGAGCTTAACCTATAGCATATAAACACACTATACTCAATAGGTGTGTGCACCGGGATGAACCTTAGAGCAACTGAATCGAAATCGAAGGTAAGATCGTGAAAACCTCAACCTTTATCCCCGGTCCATGCGAGTGCGCACACCTCCCTTATACTAAATACAGCACCATAGTAACATTCAATAATAATGACAACACGATTGCTACCGCCCTTAGGATCAATCGGACACCTACCAATTCAAAAAATTTCCGTCGTCGATCACCCCACACACCTCGGCCGGGTGGAGCGTAATAGTGCATACACAATACACTGAAGAAACGGTTGTATTCCACCACAACAATTCAAATACATAAATTGATACCCGGATCACGCTCCACCGGTATCTGATCGTCCTTTTCGGTTCAAACTTGTCCCCTTTTTGTATTGCCTAGAAGATCCGCAAAACTGGAATAAAACTCTGGCTTTTACACAGTGCGATTATAAACAAGTTACGTTGGTCACTAAAAATAAAGCAGTACATTGTAACAGGAGCGTTCCGGCCCGTTACGTGCGTTTTTGCAGGATTTTGGTGCTAGAACCACTTAAATACATTCGAATCTGAATAAGACCACAAGATATAAGTTTTCTAACGGTACCTCAGCGTATCCTTATAAGGCTTGCAGAAATGAAATTTATATAAGGGTAGCATGTTGCATGGTGCCATGGCCGTACTCGTCCCGTTGACCATTATGTCGCTCAGTCATCTTTTGTTCAGTTGCTTATAAATTTTTGATGATCTACTTGTTCATATTTTGCCAATTAATATATGTCGCTTATTTTGCTTATTTCTGTTCGTTGCATATGTGCCTACCATGTTTTGCCGTTGCATGTTTTACTTTCGCAATATGTTCTAGACGGTTTGGTACATAACAAGTACAATTTTCGACTCGACAGGAACCGGCCTGATGGCTAAGAATCACATTAAATTATGCTGAATGCGAGGTGAATGATAAGCTTTTCTGCCGGTTGTAGGAACCCTCGGAACTCGACCAGCCGCCCCCATAGCATTGCAGTTTCAAATCTGTGGCCGTCCGGGAATATGAGGCCACTGCTCGCATAAGCTAGGCCATTGGCGTGGTTGTAATTGCGAACAGAAGTATCCGTTTTACTTAAGTTAAATAATATGTAACCGTGGTCGCGAATAATATATATAGCCAATGTCACGGAAACAATAAAAAACTACAAGCGTGATTCAATGGAAAATTAGGAGTACAGTAGTTCCGATTATTTGGAAATGACTAGAAATGAAATTATAGTCATTACACAACCATTTCTCCTTCTTACGGTAGAGTCACCGACCGAAGTTCTATACATCATTAGGTAACCTACTCATCGAGGAATCTAACGTGCCCAAGCGGGTCTCGATCCGCTTGACCACTATGCACATATGTTGGTTGCCCCTCCGCTTTGTGACTATCTTGCAATACATATTACGGAAATTGACACAAGCTGCCGCCTGTTTTTTACCGTTTCCGCATTCGATCCGTAACCCTAAATACATGCATGCGACCCCTTATTTTAACCGCCTATTTTTGGCAAAAACAACGATATACGGTGGGCTTCCGCCAGGCTTTCGCTAGCCCGCCCCAGTTCAGGTTATGGTCGATAGCTGGTATAGAATGATTGAAATTTTATTCTCCACGCAAACGTGTCCCAGTCACCCCTGTTCGTGTTCATCTCGTTGAAACATTTCCAAATATACCCGGCGGGTCTCCGTCCTCGCACCCGTTCACTCGGGACTGCTGACAAAAGCGACCCCACCGTCATTGACACTCTCTTTATTTTCGCCATCTTAACACTTTCCCAAATTTTGCCCGGCGACAGGGGTACTGCCCCTCATCCGAATCGCCGTTTGGGGGCGAGCCCAACGGGCCAAGGCGGGCCTTGTTCGGCCCCACCTTTAGTGCAGGAGGCCAAAGTCCCGTATACGAGCGGGCTGACCCCCAGTATTGCATCCAACCCCCTCGTGTTTGGTATCATTGGAACCCTTTCGCCGTCCTGGGGCTGAACTTAGCCCCGGCCCACCGAAATTCCCTCGGGATCCCTTCGCCCCTCTCCCTTCCCGTACCCCTTTCTTGTTCTTTTCTTTATTCGTTTTCGCTCTCGCTAAGCGACTTCTTGTCGCTCGCCGTCTGCGTCCTTCGTTTTGTCTTGTCTTTTCCTGTACTACTATCACGACCTTTCGTTGACTTCTTGTTGTGTCTCTGTCTGCGATCCCGTGGTCTTTATCCCAACGTCTTTTCACTTTTTTGTTTCGCCTGGACCTCCTCTTGCTAGGCCATATGTAACTGTTCGGATTGAGAAAGTAAAGTTTAATTATTATTACCATTAATGATGTTAATTAGCAATATATGTATATATATTTGTTAACCAGACAGACATGCGGACACAATAAAACATTTCGTTGCCAAAATTTACTCGTTTTACAATATGCCCTGTCGTGATACCAGTGGGGCCCGGGCGGGGGTACCCTCATGACGCGTGGTTCCAGTAATGACGCGCTGTCCACGGCCCTGGTTTGGATCCCGTATGGTGGCCCGTCCCCCCTGTAGCGGCCCGAATATAGCATATATCTTATGAAATTTCAAATAAAAATAAATACAATCGCGTAGACAAAAACATTTACGTGCAATGTTTGCACGTGGTGACATGTATTCAATAGAAGAATCACAAGTGAAAGTGGCCAGCGTTCATGTGTTCGAAACATATGAGTCTTATTTTTGTAAGTTGTCGGCGGTAGCACAGCTAAAAGTCTAATGGTTCGAGTTATTAGGATTGTCTAATTATTCATTAGTAACGGCGGGATTGGGAAACAATTGGAATCCGACGACATTGATCGGAGACGCTATAAATGTTTTGCCGCCCCAGAGAGATAGGTAAACGTTAAATATTCGCACGTTTACCTGTGAGATTGATAGCATATATCTCGATCTTACTAGGTGGGGGTTCAAATTCCAATGCGGCGATGTTTAGTATATTTGCAATTATTAATGTTTGTTTAATATTTTAACAATTTGCAACTTCGATCGATATTCTAATAATGGAAATGGTGACTGCTTCTATTTTCGAGGAGTGTTTGATTAGCGAACGTGTGGCTTCCAGACCTAGAGTAGTTAAAATTTCAGAAACAATAGAACATTTCTCCGAAAATTTTAACTTCGACCCACTTTTCTAAATGTCACCCCATTGTTTTGGACTCTCTTTAAGAGGTCCGCCGGTTTACGGTAAGATTGGAATTGCCAATTTTCCAAAACTTTTCCAATTGGCTGGAAGGAACAAACACAGATGAAAGACTGAAAAGAGGGGGCATCAGAGAACCGACATCGATTGGGCCATGACAAAATCGCCGTCGTAATATACGGCAGAAAATTTCGAGTTTGCGAGCAACACTCGTGGAATCAGTTCGACTTCGGCAGCACGGACCGACTCCGTTGTCTAGTAAAGTTTATATATATATTCAATGTTTAGAGTTTCTTCGCTTTTTCTCTTCTCGCTTGAATCAGACTCGACGACGATTTTACGGTTTAGATATGGTTTAATCGGCTTCAAGGAGTATGGGTGTGGGTAGTAGGGGATTGGGCGTTGATCTCCTCCGAGACCGCGTCAGACATAGGTAGGTGTTTGAACGGATGTACCAGAATCTACCAACGTTCGAGTAGTGAATGTAACTGATCGTCCCTTCCCCTCGAGTTGATTATCCGTTCACTTTAGGGCAACCCGCCTCGTCCCCGAATATATAGCTACACGCAGTTGCGTCTGGAATGCGCACATTAAGGTCGAGTTTCGCTTTGCGTGACGGGAGATTAGAGAGAATCGTAATAGCCGAAGTCTTTCTGGTTCCATGTGGTCTTAGGTAGATTCTAAAACCAATTCATATGGGTATAATAGACTTACGATTTTGCATGACGCTTGACCTGAGTTAGGGCTGGAGAATTTTTCATGAGAAGACGGCGGTTATAATCTTGTCAATGGTATGAAGATGAATATTAGGGTACAATTTAGATTTGTTGCCTTCGTTAGGTGCTTAAAACTTAGCAGCTTACTGGAGAGTGTTTGGCGCTCATGTTGATGTTGAGGTCGAACAGATTTGATACGTAGGATGGAGGGTGCAGGTTCTAGCGGGCATCACTGAGCCCTTGGGGCAAATAAAAGCTTTTGTTTTCATCTTGAATCAAGAAAATTTAAGAAGGGAAAAGAAAAACAATATTTTAAGGTTAAGACTACTTGATTTTAAGGGATGTCGAAAGACACAGTTTTTCCTCGTTTTATTTCTTTGGTTCTCGCATTTTATTTGGCTTCCATGTGTGCTTTTGCTTGCAATGATAACTATTGAATGTTTGCCAAGTATTTATATACATATATATGTACACATTAGGTGCGCATTGTCACCTTCATAAGGTCGTGCCTAGGGGAGCCGATAAGTCTAACACTTAAGAGTCAATTGCAACTAATAGGTAGTGTAAACCCAAAACTTGAAAGGTTGATGACCGGTCCACAAAAGCTAACTAGCTCTCCTTTGCCCCGAACACCACTTGAGAGCCATACAGTATTTAAAGTCTTATGATTATGCATCAATGTATGAAGTATCGTACAACGTGCCACCAATGGAACCATATGTATAAAATGCGCCCAGATATCGCCAGTTCCAACTGTTCTCGTGGTCCGCTTTCGTCGTTAGGTGGTTTCTAGGTCATCTACTAAAACGATATATTGGAACGCTCACTTCTTAGTGATTCTGATTTTTGGTGTGTCACGAATAGAGCAAAAAGGGCATTTTAAAGCGGGACCGTGGGAACACTTGGAATGAAACTCCGTACAAATCGAGGGCACCGGACAGGTGGCCATGCGTTCATCCGGCATTGGTAAGCCAGGAGAGTGATACGAAATGACAGGAAAGGCTTGCGTTTGTTCTGACTTTTGTCGGCTGTACATTCGAAGTACTAGAAATAGGATCTGTCAAGTGATTTCAATCTAAAATTTTCCAGGATTTATTGGATCCAAGACTTTACTAGCTTTATTTATTTATTTACTTTACCTAGGTTTCAGCGAGCAACGCTCCATGGGCGTGTGTATTAACAAGCAAGTTTTGCGTAGTTTCAGAATAGAGCAACACTATTGGAAATTGGACACGATTACATTTTGCAATTGGAAGCTTAGGATCCCTAAATGGAGAACAGAATGCGTCGCCAACTGGGCGCCGGTACGACGATCACAACAACCCGCTAAAACGTTAATGACGACAAAATTGGTCGATTAAGAGATCGCCAAAGGTGACGTAAGCTCACGCCCCACCGATACGGGTTGTCAAAACATTAGGTGGGGCGACCCTTCAAAGTGTTCGAAATCGCACCACCGGCGACTATAACATAGTTCGGCGTGTGGTCAGCCACCAAAATAAATTTCATTGCCTTGCGACGAGAATTTTTCCGGGGAGGAGGGCAGGACAACTTTCGCTTGAAATAAAACCGTCTCATCGCGAGTATGTTCACTTGTTTAATAAGGCCATATGTAGGACTATCCTAATGTCATCCTAGGGATTAGGCTCGGAAATAGGGAAAAATTTGCCGGTCACTAGGGAATCATGTGTTCGCTGGTATCGCTCGTGCGATAGGAGAATGCGAGTGACCGAACGATGTAGGGTACACCTACGAAATAAGAGAGCCAGTAACGTGCAAACAAACCTAGGGTGGAAGTGCAGAACGGTGTACACTAGGGAATGAAAGCGCATACCTCTTATAGGGACAGGGTCCATGCAATGCCTATGGATGCCCCCAATCAAACAACGTCGTTCTACGACAAGAAATAACAACGCTTTTGGTATCACCGTTCCTACCTATGGCGTAGCATTGTGCGGCGTTCACGTTATAATGTCCCCCTTGTTTGGAACTTTTGTCCCCCTGTAGTCGCGACCATACCGTATAGACGGTCAGGGTGACCCTATAATGTAAATCTATTGCCGAAGTGGTACGACATACCCCTAGCTACTACATTTTATCTTTACAGTGTCGTACACACCCTTAGCTACCAATTGGCGCGCATTAATTATAACGGACATGTTTGCAGCTAATGCGGGTTATTAGTCTTTTGTGGAGTGTAGAAGTATTTAAATTCTCGATATTAGTATCTAGGCCATATGAACAGTGAAGAAATAATGGCACAAACTCTCAAAAAAACTGCAAGAAGACACGGTGTGCTTGAAAATGTCGAGATGTGGCAATACCCCTAGCTCTAGCTATGTCTGAAAAAATTTATTAAAATAATGGGGTTGTCCAAGACATCCTGTTGACCACAGTGTGCCTGACACTGTATGGTGTACATAGGTTCCAAACGTTGGGGACATTATCACGTGAGCGCCGCATAGCTCCTGTCTCGGTACGATGCAAACAGTTGGATAAATACGGATATCGGAACCTACCGACCACCAGGTCATATTAAGTGGTCACGTTTATGCAGGGTATGTTAAAATGGGTGTAACCCACCCTGCCCAAAATAGTATCTCGCAACAACCCCGTGACAAGGTTTAATAAGGGCTACATGCCATACATAATCAGTCAGCTATCTGAATAGGTGTTGACGTAGGTTAGCGCGCGATCTGTCCCTACGACGGGACAATAGACACCCGGTATAGGGACATTATGTGAGATTCATAGGACCATAGAATACTTTGACATGCGTATGGCTGGAAATTGCGGAATATCTATTTAATTCCATGCTTGTATGCCTGTACTCATTTGTAGAATATCTAATATTATGGACATGACCATGCATTGCTTTATATTATATTGGAATACCATAATTTATGCATATTACCTTAGCAATTTATTGTCTCAGCTAACCGCGTAACGCCAACGGTCTGAACGACATCCCCGATCACTACTTATCCACTTCTGAATAGTCAACACTATGCGGTTACTATATTGTAAGAGGACCCTCATTATACAGCGAACGTATAACGGTAGCGCCGTGCGCTATACCTAGCGTTTTCCGAAGCACACCAGGGCTTTTTTCCAGAAGCCATCGTGCATGGAGGGTAAGCCAAAATTGGAAGACCTGGGAATGACTGTCTCCTGGTCCGTAATTATCACGGGACCACGAAAGCTTTTGCCATCCTCCTTTTGGCCCGCCTCCTGGAACGATGTCGGAGACTAGCGAACTGTGGTGAACATTTACGAAAACCACATTTTTGTGGTTGAATTAAATGGGTTTCCGTAGAATTTTGTATTTTACACCTTTACAGGTTCGGCTAATAAACCGATTAATAATTGTGTATGGTTCCTTTTTTGGCTGAAAATATACAGCACAATGCAAACAGGAATATATATGCGAGTTCACTCAACATATACATATATGTCCTGAACACTTACAGTACAAGAAAAATAAAATCTGGTAAAAATAAAACTGCTCTTTTCGAGCTAAATTCCACCATACTTTCTCAGTTTTTGTTCAAAAAAAAACAGAAGCTATCATTCGCCTCATCGAATCATTTTTCAATTTTCATAAATTTCTTCATCCAGAATCAAATTTGGGACACTCCCACCACAAACAAGTTGCCCTTCTTAGTTTGTTTTTCTAATTTCTTCTATCCAAATCCTCCAGATATTGAAGACGCATGATATACTCATACGTAAATATATAGTTGTATTTGTTCAGTCGAAGCTGCCATTGCAATTCCGTCATTGACTTCGAGGTTCCTCTTGATAATGAAATTTTACATATTTAAGATCTTTCAACAGCCCACTCCAGCATCTAGTCAACTGTTTTGTTCCTTTGACGTTGAGATGAAACATCGTTTGATCGTACATTGACGGATCAAATGGAAATACTGGATATCGGACTGTCCAGTTCATACATACTATGACTACATCCCGAAGACGATCATGGATCCACTGTGTGTACTGGGCGGCATCGGGTGTGTCATGATGTGGGATGGCGTCGCTTATAATAAAACGAGTTTTCTTTGAACTATCGTACTGTTCACGTAGAATAGCCTCTAATTTGTCCCAAGATTGTTCACGCTTAGACTTGGTGCGCTGTGCGTCGTTAATTCCGCAGTGAATAACAACTGTATTGAAGTTACTAAATCGAAAATTGCGTTTCATAATAATGTTGGCAATATCTGCATATCTTGCTCCACTCAATACTTCAATGTGACCCCCATCAATGTCTGAAATGAGTTTACACACACTATCTGAGAGTAGGAGCATTGTTTTGGTGTATGGAGGATGAATTGTTTGTTTAACTTCGAAGAGATGGCGTGGAGAGGTAATTTCCAATCTATAATCCTTTTTGACGACTTTATCTTTGATATCGTCGAGAAGTTGACCATAGCTATTGTGGCCGACTAGCGGTTTTCCCGCTAGAACTTCGCTTGCTCGAAGACCACTTGCCCATACGGTTTCGCGCTTTGAAGTACAGAAGACAAATTGTATTTTGTCAACGATATCTTTGTTCTTTTCCAGCACAATATGGAATTCTTTTCCAAAGGTGTTATCTGGATAACGTACAACTTGAGCTAGAATTAGATCGCTCAAAACTAAATGGGATCGGAATGTCCATTCAACATTCAGTACGAAACCCTGTTGTTTAATCCAGTTAAAAATATCTCCTGGAGTGTTGTCAAGAAGGCGGTTGACATAGAGTCGTTGAGCGAGTCGAAGTTCGTCTTGTTGTTTCAGTATTACATACCATAACGCCTTTTCAAGTGATGTGAAGTTGTAATCACCGAATTGCAGTGGAGGTTTATGTACGAATAGGCGAGATAATGGATGCGTGGAATCAAACACGACGTATACAGGCATTTGTATCTGAAGAAAATAAACTTATTTAGCATGTATGTTTTGATTAATGAAATATTAATTGTATTAAATTATATTAGTCGGAGTCATCTGATGACGATATGGACTCATTATTGAGTAAAGATTTTATTTTCTGTTTAGCTGCAACAGCAGCGGCACGATTATGTGACTTTTTAATATTATCTGGACAATGTTGTGTTTTGTTATTAGTGTTATTTTCAGATATTGATGTAATTTCTAGGGGATAAAGAAGTTTTATTGGTCTTGTCACTGACTTCTGATTGGAAAGTCGTAATGTTGCGGTTCGTATCAAACCGTCCGCACTCTCCCGCAGAGACGTTATTACTCCCAATTTCCATAACGCTCTTGGTAAATTATCCTTAATTAATACGACTGCTCCTACCATCGGTGCAACGTGACTCGTATGTGTTTGTTTAAAAGTGTTTTTTGTTGTACGTAGGCTTTCCAAAAACTGGTGACGCCAAGACGACCAGAAACAATCTAACATTGACTGGATTCGACGCCAATGTGATATTAAGGTTTCTGTTGTTGTCGTTGTTGATGGGTTGATTTCTTCTTCATCTCCCAGAAAACGTGGAATCAGCTTATTGGGTCCACCGATAAAATGAGACGGTGTCAATGTTGGCCCAGAAGGCAATGCTTCTGAGTAAATGAGGGGTCGAGAATTCACAATTGCTGTTACTTCCGTCACTACTGTTTGTAATTCGACCATGGACAATAGTCGCCGTTCTAGTGATTTTTTAGACAACGTTTCACAACTCCAACCATTCTCTCATAGAAGCCGCCCATCCACGGTGACAGTTCTGTTATAAATTTCCACTGAATTCCTTCCGTTGTAACGGTGTTTTGAATCGATTCATGTGTTTCGAAATCGCGCAATACCCTTCGTAGTGTTGTATTTGCAGAATGGAATTGCTTTGCATTGTCTGAGATAATCAGAGTGGGTTTCTCACGCGAGGCTATGAATCGACGTAATCCCAGCAGAAATTGTTCTGCAGAAAGTTTTTCCATCACTTCCAAGTGAATTGCACGTATCACAGCACACGTGAAGAGACAGAGCCAAACTTTCTGGACGCCTGTGTTTGATCTGATCTTTAATGGTCCCAGGTAGTCAATTCCCACACGAGAAAACGGAGTCTGTTTAGAGCAACGAAACTCTGGTAATGGTGGAAACGGAGGGACTTGAAAAGAACCGCCATGAGCAGTTTTGCATTTCAGGCATTTATTCAACACGCGTTTTACTTCAGTGCGTCCGTGAATGACCCAATAATTGCATCTGAGTTGAGCCAACGTGTGCGCTACTCCGGAATGAGATAGTTTTTCATGGCAATTTTTAATCACCAAGTCTTTCTTTGCAAAAGAATTGGGAATTTAGCATCTTGATCAAGGTCAGCATTTTGACACCGGCTACCACATCGTAATTTGCCAGAATCATCCAAAAACAGTTGTAAATTTCTGAACTTTGACATGGCTGTTTTATTCGGCTTCTCATTCAATAATTCCGCGAAGTTGATTTCTTGTATTACTTTCTCCCAATAATTTTGGGCTCGAGCCATTTCACCTAACGTAATTGGACCCGACTGGTGAATTCTGTTTCTACAATTGCTGCAGAAACGGTATATCCAGGCGGTAACACGATACAGCCTGATTAAATGTGAGAATCGGCTTACAATTGTTAATGGTTCTCGAGTCGTTTGAGCCACCAAAGTCAGTGTTGACTTTTGATTTTTGCTCGAATTTTTATTTTCATATTCCAAATCTTTTGTTTTGTCAATATCCTTTGGCCATGTCGAACAATTTTCTGTCAGAAAATATGGCCCATGCCACCATAATCTGTTGTTAACGACATCAGCGTAGGGACAACCACGGGATGATAAGTCCGCAGGATTTTGTTTTGTCGGCACATAGCGAAAATGAATTCCTATATTTGAGTTAATTTCTTCAATTCGATTTCTGACAAATCTTTCCGAAATGACAGGTTTAATAAGCCAGTAAAGGACACACTTGGAATCAGACCATAACGTTTTTTCTTGTATATCGACACGCATTTGATCCTCAACAAATTTGAGGATACGTGTTCCAATTAGAGCTGCCATCAGCTCAAGTCGTGGAATAGACATTTGTTTCGTAGGTGCTACTCTTGTCTTCGCAAAAACAAGATCAACAGTTGTTTCATTTGGTGTTGTTGCTCTCAGATAAACGACAGCTGAATATGCTTTAATTGAAGCATCACAGAAACAATGCAACTGATATACAGCATTTTGTTTCGTTGCAATGCATCTGGATATTTTGTGTTGCGAAATGTTACGCAGTTCTGTGGCGCATTTTGTCCACTCTGCAATTAATTCTGATGGTAACACGTCATCCCAACCATATTTCAATTGCCAGAGCTTTTGTATCATGAGTTTTCCGCTAACGGTAACCGCTGAAAAAAACCGCATGGGTCGAAAACTTGCGCCAAATGTTTGCGTGCTAATCTCTTCGTATTAATTGCATTGGGAGGGATTTGAAACGTGGAACAGGACAGAGTATCAAGCTCCGTGTCCCAGGTTATTCCTAGGACTTTGGTGACCACGCTTTTCCCACAATCTGTTGGCTTTATTTTTGATGAGACTTGGGCATCATTGGTATACCATTCACGCAGGTTCATTGACGCCTCATTAAATAATTCCTTAGCTTGGTTATAAAAGTTGAGAGCATCATCAATATTACGTGTGCCGGTGATAATATTGTCTACATATATGTTGCCCAGTATACATGAAGCTACTGGATTTTTTGAGTTCTTTAAATGATGCTGAATTACTGCGCCAAGAAGGAAAGGACTAGCAATTGCTCCAAACAAAACACGGGCAAATCGCAATGTCAATAAATTATAGTCAGTGGGAGGCATGTTTTGATCTTTGATCCAAAGAAATCGCGTCAGGTCTCTGTCAGATTCTTGTAACCCAACCTGCAGAAACGCTTTTTCTATATCGCTGACAAGACCAATTCGGTGCATTCTAAACCTGATAAGCAAACCACAAAGGTCATCAAGAAGTACTGGACCGCGATGCATACAATCATTGAGACTCGGCGAAGTTTTTGTTGCCTTAGCTGACGCATCGTAAACTATGCGAACCTTGGTCGTAGTTTTTGAGGGAGTTACTACACACTGATGGGGTATGTAATGTACGACATCGCCAGTTGGAATCACTGGTGCTTGTTCTATAATTCCTTTGGCCAATTGGTCTTGAATCACATCGTTATAAGCATTGAATAGTTTTGTATCTGCATTTAGGCGTTTCAGTAGTGATAATAATCGCACGAAGGCCAATTTTCTGTTGTCTGGTAAGTCTGGAGCATCGATCTTCACCGGAAACTTGACGGAATACCGGTTATCTTCATATTTTACTGTACTGTTGAAGAATTCTAATGCTTCAGAATCGCTATGTGTGGCAGCTAGGGGTTTGACTCCAATATCCTCGAGACTCCAATAACGTAATAAATCTGGGGCTAATTGGTTCCTACCAATAGCTATATTTAAGGCGGATACATTGACCATCGAATCATTCGTTGTTTCAACGCGTCCTGTAACTACAAATCCAAAGGAGGAGGAAAGGAAAATGACGCCGTCAGCACACTGGATACGGTCATTCCCAATAAATTCGTAATAAAAATCCGTACCAATCAGAATGTCGATACCTACCATCTGAGGTTCTGTGATAATAGGTTCGGCCAGTAGCATATTTCGCATAACTGGATACTTGTTTATGTTCACTGGCCATTTCTGAACTGGACATGATATATTTGGAATCACACTAGCGGCTATGGTTTTAGATGATCCATCCGAGACTAGAACATCGAATGAAACATTTTTATACGCTGCTGTGGTTCGCTTGTTTGCAGCAAATACTGCAAGAGATATTATATCTTGCCCATTAGGACGTGCACCTATTCGTTGCGCCATCACATTTGTAATGAAGGTTCGAACATTAACTGCCAGTGTCGAACATTAGGCGTGCGGTATAAGCTGGTTTATTTGGCGAGCCTTGAATCTTGGCAAGCGCAGTTTGAAGAATAGCTTGCTCCCCGTAAGATAAAAGGGTGGAACCTGATGGAGGAGGTTCAGGCGAATCTACTTTGTTGGCCCTATTTGATTTTTTTTGTGTTTTCACCTTTACGGCGAGTCGAGGAATTTTTAGAGTCATCCGTTCCGAACTTAGTAGGACACAAACCCCGGTGATGGCCCGTTTTTTGACAATAAAAACATGAAGTCTTTGAGGCACATTTTTCTGTAGAATGTTTGGAGCTGAGGCAGATTTGACATCTTTCTTGAACTCCTTCATGGCGGGTTTCAGAATCGGCGTACTTCTGACACTGATCAGTGTAATGTGATCCCCCACATAAACTGCAGCGAATATCACGAGAAGTGGAATTTGCTAATAACAAATCAGAAGTGGCATTCGCTTTTTTATAACGATTATTCTTGTCATTACCTGACGTTTTTGCAGAAGCTGTTTCCGCCTTACCCGAATTGTTTGTTTTAACACCGAATGAGCGTTGACTCATATCTCTGGCGCGGATTTC
This sequence comes from Trileptium ribeirensis, assembly GCA_030248225.1. Taxonomy (NCBI): domain Eukaryota; kingdom Metazoa; phylum Nematoda; class Enoplea; order Enoplida; family Thoracostomopsidae; genus Trileptium; species Trileptium ribeirensis. Next base: position 81,264 of record JASANE010017032.1, read on the forward strand.
TTCTTTCAGTAACTCACGTAGGCTTGACAAAGTCCATGCGTTTATTCCAATTTTTCTGTGTAGCTCCATTTTAACGTATACTGGTAATTTAGACAAAATGATTGGTGTAAACACTTGTCCAAAAGTTTCTTCTGACAACCCAAGAGCAATCAAGCTTCTTATATGACGTTCACAATTATCATACGTTTTCTGTAATTGGGTGGTTTCGTGGTTAGCAGTGGGAATTGCTAATAACGCTTCAATATGCGCGTTTATAGCGATTTGCTTATTTCCAAAGCGTTCTTTTAAGGCCTCGATAACTAAAGGGTAATTATCGGACGTTAGACGGTAGCCTTCGATCAGACGAAGGGCATCTCCCACCAACAAAGTGCGCAAATATTGGAATTTGTCTATTTCTGCAAGAGAGTTATTATCATAGACAGCTGTAGAATAACTATCCCAAAACTCTTGCCATTTCATAGGATCTTCATTGTATTTGGCAATCTGTAGTTTTGGGAGATTCACCGACTTATGTTCATTTTGTTGTATCTTTGCTATATTGTTTGTTAAATTGTTTGTTAGCGATCGCTCACAACATTTTTATTCTAAGCCTGTGATGGACTCTAGTAGAATCTCATCGAAATCAGCTGCTGTTTGTGCTTCATTAGATGCAATTTCATCATCTTCTATAGCTATTAGAATTTCATCGTCTATTTCGAGTAATCTACATCGGTAATCGTTTAATTTACCCAAAGTTTGTTTGATAATTTCTATATGTTCATTGTTTTCAGGACAGCCAATTCCTTCAATCTTTTTAATTTCTTTATATACATTAATTTTTAAAGCACCTCTTTGTCGAGAACGAAGTGTTAATTTATCCTTATTATTCATTGTGAAGATATATTTTATGTTGTGTATTTTATAATTACTATATTATGTATTATTACTGTATATATTGTCAGTAATATCTAATAAATTGCATATTATAAGGTGGTTCTTTATTTGTACTCGCTAACGCATTCAATTTACATCAGTTGACGCATTTTTCAGAAATATTTTATTTCATGATGTAGTAGAGCTAGTATTTTCTACTAACAACCAACACAGAGCTGCATAGCTGATGTTTCAGCATTTTCTTCTGAAAATATGCATATAATTTCTTAATGTATTGAATTGAAGTAATCTAATCGAAATTCCAACAAAATCACTAAAGAAATTGTACTTTTTGATTTGAAGATCTATTTTTTTCAACTAGATTATGATATATTGATGAGTTAATTTTTTGCAATTAACTATCGTATTAGGTTACTCTATGTCAATCAGTCTTCACATTTACATTAATAAAATTAGAGATGGTATTTACTACCAACTTTAGCAACGAACCAGATTTCTTTATCCGCGTGCAAAATTCAATGTGAAAATCTAATCTGACCAGAGTATCGTGATAATCCAATACACAATTTGATATTACTCCAATTCCAATTTCGATATATCCACAGTCCAGCGTTAACATCCACAATGATAAATACCCGAAGGACCATTTACGAAAACCATATTTTTGTGGTTGAATTCAATGGGTTTCCGTAGAATTTTGTATTTTACACCTTTACAGGTTCGGCTAATAAACCGATTAATAATTGTGTATGGTTCCATTTTTGGCTGAAAATATACAGCACAATGCAAACAGGAATATATATGCGAGTTCACTCATCATATAAATATATGTCCTGAACACTTACAGTACATGAATAATGAAATCTGGTAAACATGTCCGTCCGCACAACTTCATTCGCTGTAGTTCCAGTAATCATTATGCGGTGCAACGCACATCGCGTTTGATTGTTTAAGGTTCCTCTAGCAGGAAGCCTTCTGCCACAGTTTGTTTATTCATATTCAAAAGATTATCATGGCGATTCCAGCTAATCCTATATAGTTCATCAATCGATTCAGGCTGTCGTTCGCGGTTTATGATTTGAATTAAGTGCCAGTAATATATTCTAAAATTGGGGTTATGTTCAAAAACGAGTACCCATACACAGCTTTTTCGTGGCTTGAACACAAGGTCTTGCAGTAAAAGGCGTCGCCACTAGAGGTGCCAATTTATGCTCTCAGAAGGCGAGCCAAGCCAGAGCCTAAGATCTGTCCATTAGAACCAAGCCGAGCCTATATATCTTGAAACACTGTAGTCGGCTTATAAAAGGTCTTTTATAAAACAAAAACGTAATAATTATAACAGTCGACGTACAGTGCAATAGTCTGTCAACAGCTAGAATTTCCGAGATTACCTAGGCCCTGTTCCTAAAAGCCCTAAACGTAACTATATATAGTTCTTTTGGTTATTTCTATATTATATTATGTTCTCTCTAATATATTATAAAATGGCAAATTACTATTATTATGAACCTAATAGCCGAGGCTAGCAGTCAGCTTCTCATCGGAAGAGCCTAGCCGGAAATGGTTCGAGAAGAGCGGAACTGAGCTAGAACTAAGGACCTGTTTGTAAGAGCCGAGCATGGTTCAGGAAGAGCCCAGCCGAGCCAGAGCATAGACATTTGGGTTTTTCTTACTTTAGCCGTCACTTCCGACTAGTCTACGGCGCGTCACATCTAGATTCAAGATATTGTTGTGTATAAATTCTATAAATTATGGCTCCAGAATCGATAATCACATTTTTGGCCCCAGATTATTCCCCATATATACAAGCAAAGCTTTTTAATTCTCAGCACATCAGTAAATACAGTATAATCTGTATACTTTAGGAAATTGGGTGCTCCTGTTGGTGCTGCTCTGTCACAAAAACTTTCGATATTTTATACTTCCAATTTGTTATAAATTTAGAATAGTCCTCGTAATTATATTTTTACTTATACGCTTATCAGACTTTAAAATAGATCTAACACCATTTGATTCTTTATTTCTATTAATTGATAAATGCCACACGTTTTTATTGATATTTGTGCATGAGGCAGTTGTAGACTGACAAATTTTTACTGTGTGTAATTCTGTTTTCCTCATAACTTTTCAACGGTTCTATTATCAAGATGATTTTTACGCCATAACACCCCTACCACGCTGGCTACAAAGACGGAAGCGATCAGCTCGTTGAATACAACAAATGTTTCGCGACGATCCGTAGGGTAACATTACGGCCGGCTTTACTTAGTGAGCGCAAAGTGCGTCATGTTCTCCATCAAGCACCCCCAGCTGTAGACTTCAATGCACCAATCAGAACAAAAGTTCCTAGTCACTTCAGCTAAACAAAACTACGAGGATATTATATGTATATCTGTGTTACTATCGTTTTTCGCATGCGTCACTCGATGAATTGCCGTCGCTTAATTAAGCGTGCTCCCCTATTTTTGCCTACAGCTTACTCCCTAGCCGTTCCACCAACGGAAGGCGGCGTATCATCAAATTCTAAAAAGAAACAGATAACAAATATCTCCCAAGCACTATTCTAACAAGCAGCACCCCGCTGGGTTCACCATGACCGACTACCGCTCTAAAGGTTCCAATTAGCCGACACCCAAACAAAACAATAATTCGATATTATATATACTACCTATGTTGCCAGCACAAAACAAAGTTTCATTCGCTTGGAAGACGCTTTTTTCGTCGTACAAAGGTCCGTTTTAGTTTTGTTTGTACCGCCTCCCGACACAATGATGGACTAACCGTCTAGTTAGTTAGTTAGTTGTTGCAGAGAGAGAAAGACAGGGTTCTGTGAAATATATATATAATTGTTTACGCTAGGTCTTATCGTTCATTGCTTGCTAACGAACGAACGAATAGTTCGACATTAATAATATAAATTGAAATATAGGAATTTATGGATACGTTGGTGAACTTAAGCAATGCCTAGCTTTTCACAGGGTCTACCTCAAATTACAAATCCAACTACCCAGTGAAATAAGACCCTTCTCAATGTATCTGAGTGGTACTTAGGCTTAGGCCACGATTAGGTTAGCTGAAATGTTAAGCATAATAATAACAACAACTCAACATCGCTATTGATTTGTACAAAAAATCCTCTATGCTAAACTATTCCCAGGGGTCATCTAGCTACAACATGGAAAAAGGTTATTGTTGTTAATCTAATTATTTATTTAGGTTTTAATAGCACGAAAGTATCATGTATAGTTACCCTAATATAAAGTCATAGATGCGCCAGGTTCCAAGTCCAATGGACATAGTGCAGGAATGGATACGGGAAACCTAGCAGTGACCCACCGACCCGCGGTGACCTACAGGGATCTGAACCTACAATATTTTAGAGATGCATCGATGACCCACGGATAACAAATGACCCACCTAAAATATCAATGCTCCTACTCGCACAAAAATGACGTGCCTAATCTAAGGCTGCAAAAATTTTCAGTTTTGTGTATATACATCATTGTCGAATAGAGAAATTGTCAGGAGTACACTGTCGTGAAAGATGTTTGTTACTTGCAAATTCCAATCATCCTAATAAATGTATGTATTGACCACAAGAAAAACTCACGATTTCATTTTTACAAGACTGAGTAACAACAAACATAAATTACCGCTGGGTTTACCATACGTAATAACAACAGTCTCGTTTGAATGCTCCAACGTTCAACTCTGAATAGATGCTAGGAAAAGCAGGTCACAACAAATCCCGCGATCAACCACTTTGTCATTCCCCAAATGAAACGCAACAGAAATTTCTCCGAAACCAGGTTTGCCTGTTCCGGCACATTTAACCTGTGTCATGATTATGAGATTTCGAGCAAAACCTGTTAATTTGACAATTATAGCTACGTTGGCCGATAGTTGAAACGAAGACATGCATACTTTCTACAAACAAGTGGTCTGCGAAGTTATGAGGCGATTTCAACGCTTAAATTGGTACAAGGCTACCCGGTGGAAAAACTCAGTAGGGCTCTTTACAGTCGGCAGTCGTTCTGACAAGACTAATATCCGCGGTTCAATATCTATGTCTGCAGTCGCGAATATCAATTTTAAACACAAAAAATGCCAGATGGGTCATCATACGTTCAACTCAATCACACAGTGATTCGCAAGAATTTTTTGTATCATCCGTATCTGATTGCCACAGGTACTGGGAAATGCCAAGCGAAAACGCCATAGTAGTTGCAAAGGTAAAGCTGTGAATAGAAAAACACCAATTTTGCCGCACGAAACATTTCGCATCGGATGATAAAAAATAAAAAATACGAGATCCAGCCATTACTCAAAACTTTCACACGGCGATTTGAATCGTTAACGATGTGTGAATCAGAGTTGTAACCGGGTCAGCAACATATGACCCGGTGACCCGGTCGGCTATGTGACCCGGTGACTCATATGACTATTGTCCGTATTACATCCTTGACAGACACTGATAAATTTATAAAGTAGATAAAAATTCAGTAACTTTAAATTAAATTAAACATCACAATTCAGTTATTGAAAATATATTTTACATGCTGAAGCTATAAAATCAGTTTACATTGAAGCCAGTTTTTAAATTAACAATATAAATGTTGCAATAAATTTGTGACAGTAACATATATTTCATTGAGTGTTCGACCGAGCTTTTTTGTTAATCGCGCTGACGTAAAACGCTTAGCTTAGTTGCTAGCAATAGCAGATATCGGATTTTGTTTTCAGGGGGGATAGGAGTTCTCCGTTTGGACACAGAACACATGCAAAATGCCTGAAAGATATGGGTCCTAACAAGTTTTTGGCAAATGAAAAGACAAAAGACAGCTGCGATGCGTAGTTTGAATAATACTTTCGAATTTTTTGCGGATCGGTTTCGTCTAGTGCTCACGCTTGCAGCAGTCCTTCCGCCGATAACACAGTTAGGTAGGTTACAAACATGCTGCCAAGCAACGGCCGTATCGACCTCGTATATAAGCGATATAAGTTAGCATAAAAAAACAGCGAACTGCATTTTTTCAAATAAGAAAAACATAAATGAGTAAATTTTCAAATTACAATAGCTGCCAAGATTTAACAACTTATAGAAGTAAAAAAATTAAAATCGAATACATAGGGTAGAATTGAACGTGTACGTACGCTATTAATATTTTTTAAATTAATCTAAACAATATAAACAACAGCTACTTCGAAAAACATAAAAACATTAATAAACTGCCTAGCTGCAAAAAAATAAAAGAAGACAAACTATATCGTGTTTATTAAATCCTATAAATCCCAGCTACTACGGTATTGAGGAATTCTCCATGATAGCAGCGTTTAGAAGTTTATTAAGTCTATGCAAAAAATAGGAAGACCGGGTCAGTGGTTTGACCCGGTCACCTGGTCGACACAGTGACCCGGTCTGACACGGTGACCCGGTTGCAACTCTGACTCATACTATGAATGAGACGCTAAAATATAAGAGGCCAATAGGGTAAACGCAACCTGCTGTAGAAGGCATTTTACTAAATTTATGCTACAAAAATCGAACATATCAAACATGACAGACAGGCACATTATCCCAGAATCATTGCGGAACTAAACGAAGCTACAGTCGGACATGATCAAAGACAGCTATTCCGTCTATGCTGAGAGATGTGTGAGGGACGATTGGAAGGAATTCGTGTAGAGAAAGCTTCGACAGTAAGTCACAATGAATCGTGTATATATATTTTTGGTGGAATCAGGGAAACAGGGCGCAACGCGATCGCCTCCAAGTCTCAACAGCTACAGAGCTAGAGGGAACACTTCAAACAACTTCATAACCGTGACGTGTCAAATGAACTTTTATCTGACTCGGATATTGAACTAGACTTTGTCGGCCACTACAATGAGGTTTTCCGTTGGTTTACGGTCAATGAACCCGGTTTTCACAATACAGCATTTCTTCACAAGTTTCGTTATGCCCTGCTTGCAGCGCATTAAGAATTATCTAAATAGGGATTTCGACAGGCTGAATACGATCGTTTGGCTATCTAAAAGCCGGAACAGATTCTTCATGCGTTGTCAGCTGTTTTAGATGAGTTTAGGGACGATGAGGTTTTAGGTTTTTCTATACGTTCAAGGTTCCAGAGGTTCTAGGGTTGTATATACATCAAACTCAGTCTGTTACAGGTAATTCAAAATGATAACTTATAAATGAAACCACGCCTCGCATTTTGGTTGTGTGGAGAGGCAATATTATGTGCATTATGTGACGAATTGGACAAACCTTAACTTTTGAGAGCGAAATACTGCTGAAAGTGAGTTGAATTTTTAATTTAATGGAAAATTTGGCATTGATTTCAAATCTCGAACCACCAATAATCTCTTTACATTTCGGAAAACGCGGAGAGTTCTTAAAGATCAGTAAATACTATAACATCAGCAACTTCTGCATTGCAAACACGAAATTATTTTCAACTTAGGTCGTGCTGTTATTATTTTACTTAGTGTTATTTATGGAGCTAAAGTGAAAACAAATACTAGGGTCACGCTGGATCACAAATTTATTCCGACTGAGTGAACCCATGGCAATGTCACCCATGACCAGGGAATAACCGGGACCGAAATTTACCGGAACCGGAACCAGCAACCGGAACCGTCCATTAAACCGGATCCGGAACAGGAACCTGGTCTTCTAAACTTATATATAGTAAAACAGATGAAGGAAGAAATGAAGGTATAGTGGATTTAAAATGTATTGAAAATGACTTTTACATTAATCTTAATGTATTGCACTGGCATTATTGCCTTTCTGAAACTTTAAAAAAACTGGGGAAGTTAATAATGGTTATTTATTGATCAATATGTCGGTATTTCGTCACCCAGAGCAAAAAGTGCCTTCCACTATACACCCTTGCGTACACTCCGTCAAACTGAATGTGCTTGTAACTAAGTATGCTTGCATAGATCGTAGAATAAACACTTTCACTCTGTCTCCAGTCGCCTCCCTTTACTACACATACGTTTGTTACATGTTGTTCCGTAGGAAACTTGAAATTATTGGTTTATATGGTTCTAAGACAAAATAATAGAAGGTAATTTTTGATCAGTCGTAAGAGACACTGTTTAGGTTAGAATTGTGCAAACAGCGCCCGTCAGTTAGATGATAATGATGATAACTTTCTAATAAGAATGCTATAAATGAGACAATCTGTGATTCTGCTCGCACAGTTTCAATAAATACAGTTCATTGTCAAGAAAACAGTTTCTGGCTGCGTTGCAGATAACGTTAGTTTACTTCAAATTAGGCTGATGCTTCTACTTCAATTTTATTTATCAAGTGTAGAAGCGCACTGGCTGGTGCTTGACATAATTTGTGTTAGCTAGGCATAAGCTAAGTGGTTCTACGTAAGCCATACTCTGTTACCGAGTTGGACGGTTTAATTCGAACATACCCCACAGACTTCTGAATGTGTAAAATAGCTGCTACAAGCATCGACCTGGCTTTGTTTTGTTAACAAACTCCTGTTGGTTAAGATGAAAAATTCCTTCCGAAATTATTTGCCCCAATTACGTTTCACACGATAAATTGCTGATTTAATCTATTGTTTTGCTTGGTTGTATTGCAACTTGATCATTGTATATATATTACATATGTTTGGGCCACTGATGAAGCAAAAACGAGGAAAATTTCAAACAAAATTTTTAAACCGGAATTCCGTTTCCGGTATGGTTTTTGCCCTTTGCCGAAACCGTAACCGGAACACGATTTTCGCCGGAACCGGAACCGGAATTCGGGAGTAGTAGGAAAAAGGGGTTCTACTCCAGATGATTAATGACCTGTCAAATTTTTAGGAGAAATAATGATTAATTACCCCGGGTCACGTGACGTCATCACGAGGGTGATTAATTAGCATATTTAGCTAATCAATCAATCGCAGCTGTCAAACCCAACAGTCCCAGAGAAGCTGGGTTCTCAGAAGCGAGGATAATGAATAATTAACCCAAAGGGTAATTATTCATTATCTGAGGTAAATAAATAGCAAAATTGCATATAAACTGATTTATTAATAAATAAATAGTCCTGCCGCACCCATCAGCCTGCCTCAGCCATAGGTCAAGCCTATGGACAACCGTGCCCAGCTGCGACAGGACAAAATATATTACAACGCGCTATTGCTCCACATCGGATCGTTCTGAGCTTTAATAAATACAGTTTCACCGCTTTCCGTCCAACACATATCCTTCTTCGAATCGTTATGTGCCAGAAAATCATTATCGTTTAATTCTAATATAGGCAGCGGCTTGGTATCTAGCAAGATGTCGATGTCAATGCAGTCGTCTTTCATTGTTGCACTTTTTCCCTGCAACTGGACCAATTTTGGACACCATTGCTTGTACGATGAATTGGAGCGTAAATCACCAGCGTAAATTTGGAATTGTATATCATTAGGTTCGATATGTGGTCCCCTGCCAAAGTTGATGAACTTTAACATTAACGCGTCGCAGCGTTCTAGGTTTTCCAATGGTTCCAGCGTTGTTTTCCCACTGTACCAGCACCATATGCTGCCCATCATCGTTCTCATCCTAAAAATGTAGCCTGATACCATCTTTAATACCCAGACTAAACTCTTACTCACATGATGTGCAGTAAACGTTTGTTTCTTTAAAACGTAATAAAAATATTACACCTTTTTAAATACTATATACAGGTGCACTGTAGTTATATTAAAATAGATACTGTTGGTAAACAAAGTCTTCGTGCAATAAAGTTTTTTGGTGACTTACTGGATTTTTCGTACAGAATCTATTACTAATTTCATGTTTGTTATCATATTGAGGATATCACTGTAACATATCCAGGATGTTTTATATTTTGTGCTTTATTAATAAACGCAGAAAAAAATTTTGCAAATGTTCTTCACTATATCTTCTTAGTTTGCATAATATCTATGCATAATACCTATAAAATTTTTAGGTCTTTGTCATGTATTACCGTTATATCAACTAGCAGGCTAAAATCACCATGAAAACCTAAACATAACTGATTGTGTGTAATAATAACTTACCACACAGAGAATTTTCTTTACAGGATACACTTCTTTTTCGCTGCATGTATATTCTTTCGATACGGAGGGTGATGCTTCAAATTTTTGGCCTTCCTTCATATGGACCCCATCTTTTCACAATTGTACAAATCATATTCAGGCACCCATGTCGGTTTCCACTACACTTCGAATAATAGTCTCCCACCATGTTGCTTCTGAAACAGACATAATAAATCGGTAGAAAGAATTGTTCGTTTACTCAAAGCTACATATGTAATCTTTCTATTTCTTTATAATCACAGACCGCTTTTGTACCAGCTTCCTATATCCATTTCAATAAATACTTTAACAAAATCTAAACTTTTTGTATTAGTTCTCCACACAAATTTTACAAAACAGTATATAGATTTCTAATTTGTGCTAAAGATAAACATTGCTAAATCCAATAATTACAGTAAAAATATAAGAAATGCTTAATCGATTAAACGTTTCTACTGTTTACAGCTAAGGAAAAAATGTATACCATATTTATCACATACTTTCCATCACAGGTATGATCAGGTTTACAGGCATATAGATTCTTTTTCCTAGAGGGACATATGTTACAGAAACAAACCAATAAATACAAAACTCAAAATCAACAAAATTCGGAGAGCTGAAGTGCTTACCACGGCTATCAAATCGTAAACTTCAAAGGTTTGATCAAGTGGTGCAAGTGCAAACATATCCATTTCGTAGAGTAATATTTGTTAAAAACAAACTTTCAAATACAACTTAGCAAAATCAAAAGTCTTCGGAGCAATAGGAGTCTCTTTCAAGTATAAATGCTTCAACTTGGCAATTCATCGTCCTTTTATAGCAGTCAACATATCTTTGACCTTCAAGAACTTGCGTAAAAGGTGGGTGAATTTTAAAGTTTAATAAAATTTTTAAACTTTTCTCAACTAAACGTTCACGTAGGATGATTCACGTGAAACCGAATCTTCCAGATAAGAGCAAGCGTGGTCTAATTAATGATCAGCTAAAGCGGATTCGAAAAATGAAATATAATTTTTGGATTTTCGAGAAATTAGAAATTTTTAATTTATGATAAACTTTAAGATTAATGTATTTAAACCAAATTAACGATTGAGATAGATACCATTTTACATCCGATTTTTGAAATAAATTTCTAAACGCCTCCAAAGATCCGATTTTACGGCTGACTGATTATATAAATTGTGCCTTGAGCAAAATCGGTTACTATATAAACTAGGTCAAAATCTTCATTTCCACCTTGTTATTGCTCGTTTTAACAATTTGTATGGCCGACTATGTCCTTAAATGCAAATTTAATGTTTCTCAAGCTTATAACTTTACATTCATGAGCCTGTCCTAAAAATATCTAACTTTGAAGTACTGTCACTACTTCCTGGTCTTATTTTTCATGCTAAAACATTTAAGTTAAGAGTTTTACTATATATTTGACTCGTGTTGTTTCTGATTTCTTGGTTCTGCTTAGTATGAACCATTCAATTTTAAATTTTTACACCTTCTTGCTTGTTGTTATTCCTGCAACTCCTTCTGGCTAAAACGAGCCTAACTATACGCCTCGACGCATGTTTAGACACTTGAAGAAGTGTTATATACATGAACTGAACCATTTTTATTTTGAAAACGGGAGGATTACTGGTGTTCCAAATCACAAAATTAACCAGATTTTTTAAAACTAGCTGAAAGGATCACGAGTATGAGGATCCCGAAAATGTTGTAATTGACACTATTTGGACAAATAACAGCTTTACTCACTAGGACTTTTACGGTCTATATCTCCTTACTGGGCGCCCAAATCACAAAAATAAGCTAATTTTTAAAAACTTGATAAAAAGATTTCGGGTACGGGGAATCCAAAAATGTAGTCATTTGGACACTTTGAAAAAATTTTAGGTTTGTAGTATGGACCTTTGGCAGGCATTATCTCCTTACTGGGAGCCCAAATCACAAAAATAAGCCAATTTTTTAAAACTTGATGAAACGTTTTCGGTTACGGGGAATCCAAAAATGTAGCCATTGGGACACTTTGAACAAGTTTTAGGTCTGTAGTATGAACCTTAACGGGCTCTATCTCCTTACTGAGAGCCCAAATCACAAAAATAAGCCAATTTTTTAAAACTTGATGAAAGGTTTTCGGGTAAGACGAATCCAAAAATGCAGTCATTGGGTTAGTTTGAACAAATTTTAAGTTTGTAACATGGGCATTATCTCCTTACTGAGGGCCCAAATCACAAAAATAAGCCAATTTTTTTAAACTTTATTAAAGGTTTTCGGGTACGAGGAATCCAAAAATGTGGTCATTGAGACAGTTTGAACAAATTTTAAGTTTGTAGTATGGACCTTTGGCGGGCATCATCTCCTTACTGGGAGCCCAAATCACAACAATAAGCCAATTTTTTAAAACTTTATGAAAGGTTTTCGGGTACGAGGAATCCAAAAATGTGTTCATTGAGACAGTTTTAACAAATTTTAAGTTTGTAGTATGGACCTTTGGCGGGCATTATCTCCTTACTGGGAGCCCAAATCACAAAAATAAGCCAATTTTTTAAAACTTGAACAAACGTTTCCGGGTACGGGGAATCCAAAAATGCAGTCATTGGGTCAGTTTGAGCAAATTTTAAGTTTGTAGCATGGGCATTATCTCCTTACTGAGAGCCCAAATCACAAAAATATGCCATTTTTTGAAAACTTGATGAAAGGTTTTCGGGTACGGGGAATCCAAAAATGTAGTCATTGACACATTTTGGTCAAGTTCTAATTTACCTCTCTAAGATTTTAAGGGATCTTATAACCTTACTTGGTTCTCCAATCGCAAAAACAATCAAATTTTATGGTAAAAATAAATGCCCAGATTATTTAAATTCCAACCAATTGTATTTTCTAACATTGCTTACAAGAAACACTTTAGATAGTTTATACATCGATAAACAGCATAACGAATTTAAGCTACATACATCTGTGCTGGATGCAAAAAGCATCCAAAATCAAAATAAACTATGGCTTCCCTCGTTTTCGCAGAAATTTCCTCAACTCCACAGAGGGTGGAAATGTGTCCGGTACGTCCATTCCCTGAGCCTCCTGCTCCTTGTATTCGGCAATCTGTCGTTTGTATTCCCTAATAATATCCTCATCACGTTTACGCTTCATGAATAATTTACGTACTGCATGCATAATGAATATATAAATATATACAGGATACAACCCTTTTCATGTGCTATTTTTTTGTTTTTTTATTTAAAAATACACAAATGGATACAATAAGATACAACACAAAGTTACAACCATTCAATTTTATTGTCATCTTTAGTTATCTTCAAAATCTTCGTAAATTCACCCATCACAAATAGGACCATGGATTCGTTTAGCGTCTTAGCATAGTCTATTATTAACCTTAGATTTCCATCCTTTACTTTAGAAATGAAGTTTCCACAGCTGATTGAATGATCTGGAGACACATCCACAGCAAATACACCAAATCCTCAATCCATATCGATTGGAGAAAACCCAAGATCACGGTTCCGGTAGTTTAGACCATGGAGCAAATTAGCATAAACCTCAGGATAAGCTTTTGAGCTGACGATGAGCGGTGTCCGTCCTGGTAATGTTAGATTGTTTACAAGCACTTGAAACTTTGACATTTCTGGAAGCTTTAGGTTGAAGATATTCTTGCTAACGTTGCCATTATAAGTGCCTTTTGAAACCATCCATACGAATATCCTTCGAGGCAAGTCGTCTTCTAATACTGTATAATCAAAGTTTTGGTTGTCCTTCCCCAAACCAAATGTTCGCAGTTCATACGTCACACAGGGGTACAGAGCTCCTTTCGATCGATATAACTGTTCACAATAATCTAGCGTGGCACTTTTGAGCTTCACAAGACTTGCTCTGAGTATCGGTTCACTGATAATCATGTTACATTGCGCATTGTCTCTTGATTGAACAATTTGAGATAGAGCGCTCCGAGAAAACTTCAAAGATACTTCCGTTTGTGGTGGTAGATATCCACCATTGAATATAACCGAAGTAACAACCAGTAAATACAGAGTACATTCATCGCTGTTGAAAAAATACGCTTGTCTGGCTGTGGCACCTTCGTTGTCTTCAAAACTATCCATGGCTTGACGTTTTCCAACCTTCTTCGGAGGTGGTTTGTTGACTGGTGGCATAGCTGCTGATCTGGCAATCAGTTTCATTTGCAAAATTTATAACATCATTCAAGTTGCAGAGTCCAGTTACTGAACAAATATCAAATTCAAATTCATCTATCCGATATCCAAAATTTTTCAAAATTTTCTTCATGGTATTCGCATCCAAACGCACATCATCCATTGATTTGTATCCCAGAAAGACTAGTTTGCCATTTGGCCATAGCATTACACTTCCGTGTGAAGATTTCAAAGTTCCAGCACGAAAACGTTGAGGGTTATACCTTAATCGGTGTAGAACCCTGATTAGCTGTAGAAAATTAATTTCGTTATGCGGTTCAGTAGGTTCCACTCTGTATGATATAATAAGGTATTTAGTAACTGACAGCGGAAAATTTTCTGCCCCTCGTCCAATAGATATTGAGCAATTTCGAACAGAGTATATGCAGGGTGTACCAAATGGAGCGTTGGGAAAGGGTAAAGAAGTACATGAAAAGCAAAATATAGATTGGAAACGTTTATATTGATCGATATGTCGACTACATTCAAAATTTGTGAATCGAAAGATGGGCGACCCTTGGCCTTGTTTGCCACTGATTATTGTCCGCTGAGCAGTGTACATGTTGCTGATCACAAAGTGGACGACATGACATATAGCAGCATTTAACAGTATTACGAGTCAGAACAGGCTAACTACTTTAACTGCTATGAAGCTAGATATGAAATTTTGATGGAGCGTTCTCCAAAGAAAATAATAAACATTGGGGATAATCTGAAATTTTTTGAGCAACCAGAATGGGACAAGGTAAAGTATGACGTCATCCTCAAGGCAATGGAGGCTAAAGCTAATCAACATAATGCTACCTATGAGTTGCTTATGTCTACAAATAATGCTGTGATTGCTGACGCAAGCAAATTTGGCTATGGAATTGGACTATATATAGCAGATACAAACGTAAATGACACTAGTCTATGGACTAGAGACAATTGGTACGGTCGTCTGTGGATGTCAGTTCGCTATGGACTTCAAAATAATCAACTTAGTGGTAAAGACTGCACCGCATAACGAAATTAATTTGCTACAGCTAAGCAGGGTTCTACACCGATTAAGGTATAACCCTCAACGTTTTCGTGCTGGAACTTTGAAATCTTCACACGGAAGTGTAATGCTATGGCCAAATGGCAAACTAGTCTTTCTGGGATACAAATCAATGGATGATGTGCGTTTGGATGCGAATACCATGAAGAAAATTTTGAAAAATTTTGGATATCGGATAGATGAATTTGAATTTGATATTTGTTCAGTAACTGGACTCTGCAACTTGAATGATGTTATAAATTTTGCAAATGAAACTGATTGCCAGATCAGCAGCTATGCCACCAGTCAACAAACCACCTCCGAAGAAGGTTGGAAAACGTCAAGCCATGGATAGTTTTGAAGACAACCAACACAAACCAAGCAAACAATCAAACAAACACGAACCTTCAACTCCTCGAAGAGCGAAATGGGTATTCGAACCGCTCTTTGGGGTTCGAGAAGGTGCCTATTCACAGCCAATAGTTTTGACAAGCGTATTATTCCTTTAGACAACAGCCGATGAATGTACTCTGTATTTACCGGTTGTTACTTCAGTTATATTCAATGGTGGATATCTACCACCACAAACGGAAGTATCTTTGAAGTTTTCTCGGAGCGCTCTATCTCAGGAATTGTTCAAGCAAGAGACAATGCGCAATGTAACATGAATTATCAGTGAACCGATACTCCAGAGCAAGTCTTGTGAAGCTCAAAAGTGCCACGCTAGATTACTGTGAACAGTTCATATCGATCGAAAGGAGCTCTCTACCCCTGTGTGACGTATGAACTGCGAACATTTGGTTTTGGGAAGTACAACCAAAACTATGATTATACAGTATTCGAAGACGACTTGCCTCGAAGGATATTCGTATAGATGGTTTCAAAAGACACTTATAATGGAAACGTTAGCAAAAATATCTTCAACCTAAAGCTTCCAGAAATGTCAAAGTTTCAAGTGCTTGTAAACAATCTAACATTACCAGGACAGACACCGCTCATCGTCAGCTCAAAATCTTGTCCTGAGGTTTATGCTTTGGTCCATGGTCTAAACTACCGGAACCGTGATCTTGGGTTTTCTCCAGTCGATATGTTTGGAGGATTTGGAGTATTTGCTGTGGATGTGTCTCCAGATCATTCAAGCAGCTGTGGAAACTACATTTCTAAAGTAAAGGATGGAAATCTAAGGTTAATAATAGACTTTGCTAAGACGCTAAACGAATCCATGGTCCTATTTGTGATGGGTGAATTTACGAAGACTTTGAAGATAACTAAAGGTGACAATAAAATTGAATGGTTGTAACTTTGTGTTGTATCTTATTGTATCCATTTGTGTATTTTTAAATAAAAAAATAGCACATGAAAAGGGTTGTATCCTGTATATATATTTATATATTCATTATGCATGCAGTACGTAAATTTTTCATGAAGCGTAAACATGATGAGGATATTATTAGGGAATACAAACGACAGATTGCCGAATACAAGGAGCAGGAGGCTCAGGGAATGGACGTACCGGACACATTTCCACCCTCTGTGGAGTTGAGGGAATTTCTCCGAAAACGAGGGAAGCGATAGTTTATTTTGAATTTGGATGCTTTTTGCATCCAGCACAGATGTATGTAGCTTGTCTACAGATGTGTGAACAATCTAAGTCTTACTTGTAATCAATATTACAAAACGATTATGCTTGAAATTTAAATATGCTTGCTGCTTATTTTTTGTGATTTGGGCTCCCAGTAAGGAGATAGAGCCCGTCAAAGGTTCATACTACAAGCCTAA
Source organism: Trileptium ribeirensis (assembly GCA_030248225.1). NCBI lineage: Eukaryota > Metazoa > Nematoda > Enoplea > Enoplida > Thoracostomopsidae > Trileptium > Trileptium ribeirensis. The sequence goes on from JASANE010017032.1 coordinate 98,201, forward strand.
ACTTGTTCAAAGTGTCCCAATGACTACATTTTTGGATTCCTCGTACCCGGAAACCTATCGTCAAGTTTTTAAAAATTAGCTTATTTTTGTGATTTGGGCTCCCAGTAAGGAGATAATGCCTGCCAAAGGTCCATACTACAAACCTAAAACTTGTTCAAAGTGTCCCAATGACTACATTTTTGGATTCCCCGTACCCGGAAATCTTTACTCAAGTTTTTAAAAATTAGCTTATTTTTGTGATTTGGGCTCCCCGTAAGGAGATAATGCCCGCCAAAGGTTCATACTACAAACCTAAAACTTGTCCCAATGACATTTTTGGATTCCCTGTACCCAAACCTTTCATCAAGTTTTTAAAAACTAGCTTATTTTTGTGATTTGAGCTCCCAGTAAGGAGATAGAACCCGTCAAAGGTTCATACTACAAACCTAAAACTTGTTCAAAGTGTCCCAATGACTACATTTTTGGAATCCCCGTACCCGGAAACTTTTCGTCAAGTTTTTAAAAATTAGCTTATTTTTGTGATTTGGGCTCCCAGTAAGGAGATAATGCCTGCCAAAGGTCCATACTACAAACCTAAAATTTGTTCAAAGTGTCCAAATGACTACATTTTTGGATTCCCTGTACCCGAAAACCTTTCGTCAAGTTTTTAAAAATTAGTTTATTTTTGTGATTTGGGCGCCCAGTAAGGAGATATAGACCGTAAAAGTCCTAGTGAGTAAAGCTGTTATTTGTCCAAATAGTGTCAATTACTACATTTTGGGGATCCTCATACTCGTGATCCTTTCATCTAGTTTTAAAAAATCTGGTTAATTTTGTGATTTGGAACACCAGTAATCCTCCCGTTTTCAAAATAAAAATTGTTCAGTTCATGTATATAACACTTCTTCAAGTGTCTAAACATGCGACGAGGCGTATAGTTATGCTCGTTTTAGCCAGAAGAAGTAGCAGGAATAACAACAAGCAAGAAGGTGTAAAAATTTAAAATTGAATGGTTCATGCTAAGCAGAACAAAGAAATCAGAAACAACATGAGTTAAATATATAGTAAAACTCTTAACTTAAATGTTTTAGCATGAAAAATAAGACCAGAAAGTAGTGACAATACTTCAAAGTTAGATATTTTAGGACAGGCTCTTGAAATGTAAAGTTATAAGCTTGATAAACATTAAATTTGCATTTAAGGACATAGTCGGCCATACAAATTGATAAAACGAGCAATAACAAGGTTGAAATGAAGATTTTAACCTAGTTTATATAGTAACCGATTTTGCTCAAGGCACAATTTAATCAGTGAGCCGTAAAATCGGATCTTTGGAGGCGTTTAGAAATTTATTTCAAAAATCTGAAATAAAATGGTATCTATCTCAATCATTAATTTGTTTCAAATACATTAATGTTAAAGTTTATCATAAATTCAAAATTTCTAATTTCTCGAAAATCCAAAAATTATATTTAATTTTCCGAATCCGCTTTAGCTGATCATTAATTAGACCACGCTTGCTCTTATCTGGAAGATTCGGTTTCACGTGAATCATCCTACGTGAAAGTTTAGTTGAAAAAAGTTTAAAAATTTTATTAAACTTTAAAATTCACACACCTTTTACGCAGGTTCTTGAAGGTCAAAGATATGTTGACTGCTATAAAAGGACGGTGAATTGCCAAGTTGAAGCATTTATACTAGAAAGAGACTCCTATTGCTCCGAAGACTTTTGATTTTGCTAAGTTGAATTTGAAAGTTTGTTTTTAACAAATATTAATCTACGAAATGGATATGTTTGCACTTGCACCACTTGATCAAACCTTTGAAGTTTACGATTTGATAGCCGTGGTAAGCACTTCAACTCTCCGAATTTTGTTGATTTTGAGTTTTGTATTTATTGGTTTGTTTCTGTAACATATGTCCCTCTAGGAAAAAAGAATCTATATGTCTGTATAACCTGATCATACCTGTGAAGGAAAGTATGTGATAAACATGGTATACATTTTTTCCTTAGCTGTAAACAGTAGAAACGTTTAATCGATTAAGCATTTATTATATTTTTACTGTAATTATTGGATTTAGCAATGGTTATCTTTAGCACAAATTAGAAATCTATATACTGTTTTGTAAAATTTGTGTGGAGAACTAATACAAAAAGTTTAGATTTTGTTAAAGTATTTATTGAAATGGATATAGGAAGCTGGTACAAAAGCGGTTTGTGATTATAAAGAAATAGAAAGATTACATATGTAGCTTTGAGTAAACGAACAATTCTTTCTACCGATTTATTATGTCTGTTTCAGAAGCAACATGGTGGGAGACTATTATTCGAAGTGCAGTGGAAACCGACATGGGTGCCTGAATATGATCTGTACAATTGTGAAAAGATATTAGCGAAATATTTTTTGAAATCTTCATGGGGTCCATATGAAGGCCAAAAATTTGAAGCATCACCGTCCGTATCGAAAGAATATACATGCAGCGAAAAATAAGTCTATCCTGTAAAGAAAATTCTCTGTTTGGTAAGTTATCATTATATTACACACAATCAGTCATGTTTAGGTTTTCATCGTAATTTTAGCCTGCTAGTTCATATAACGGTAATACATGACAAAGACCTAAAAATTTCATAGGTATTATGCATAGGTATTATGCAAACTAAGTAGATATAGTGAAGAACATTTGCAACATTTTTTTCTGCGTTTATTAATAAAGTACAAGATATAAAACATCCTGGATATGTTACAGTGATATCCTCAATATGATAACAAACATGAAATTAGTAATAGATTCTGTACGAAAAATCCAGCTGTATGTAAGTCACCAAAAAAAATATTGCACGAAGACTTTGTTTACCAACAGTATCTATTTTAATATAACTTCACTGCACCTGTATATAGTATTTAAAAAGGTGTAATATTTTTATTACGTTTTAAAGAAATAAATGTTTACTGCACATCATGTGAGTAAGAGTCTAGTCTGGTATTAAAGATGGTATCAGGCTACATTTTTAGGATGAGAACGATGATGGGCAGCATATGGTGCTGGTACAGTGGAAAAACACGCTGGAACCATTGGAAAACCTAGAACGCTGCGACGCGTTAATGTTATAGTTCATCAACTTTGGCAGGGGACCACATATCGAACCTAATGATATACCATTCCAAATTTACGCTTTTGATTTACGCTCCAATTCATCGTACAAGCAATGGTGTCCAAAATTGGTCCAGTTGCAGGAAAAAAGTGCAACAATGAAAGACGACTGCATTGACATCGACATCCTGCTAGATACCAAGCCGCTGCCTATATTAGAATTAAACGATAATGATTTTCTGGCACATAACGATTCGAAGAAGGATATGTGTTGGACGGAAAGCGATGAAACTGTATTTATTAAAGCTCAGAACGATCCGATGTGGAGCAATAGCGCGTTGTAATATATCTTGTGTCTTGCCGCAGCTGGGCACGGTTGTCCATAGGCTTGACCTATGGCTGAGGCTGATGGCTGCGGCAGGACTATATGGCGACGCAATAGACCTTCCGCAGTCACGAAAAAAACCTGTTCTGGGTTCGGTACACCTATCTACAGTTGAGATATTAAAAAAACGAAACTTCGTTATACCATAATGATGGTAAAACACCACAAAACATCAGTGTCCCTTATAGATACGGCTCCAGGTCCCACTGGAACTAAATATAAAGACCGAAACCGATAATTTTGATTAGTAGGTCCAGCGGCAGCTGTAAAATTTTATTTGTGATATCGGCGCAAATTTGGTACCAAACGAATGCTCTTTACGAGAGCTATCAAGTGAATACAAATTCAAACATGCATTTCCAACAATCGTCAGCCCTGAGGCAGAAACTATTTTCCAGGCATTTCCGGGCAAAAATACTATAAACTGTTGGTTCTATTCTAACAAAACACACACTCTGTTATCTCCAACAGGGATTTATGGCTTCTCTTCGAAAACCCACGATATGTAGTTTTACTGTGAATTTTCAAAAATGTTTTGCAAAACATAAGCATTCGCGGATACTATATTCTCTCAGGAGAACGTTGGGTCAGTAGCGTCAGTCTTATTTTTATGCTTATGTGATATACGTAAGGATAATCAAATGGTCTCGATGGACCGAATAATAATCTGGTATTGTATATGTTTTCTGTGAATTTTGGAAAATATCGTTTTGCAAAACCCCTAAGGTTAGATAATTTTTGGCTGAGACTGAATTAAATTCTCTCCAAACAACATTGGGTCAGTGGGGGTAAATCTTATTTTTGTGCTTATGTGGTATACCAAAGCGCGCGAAGGACCGAACAATAAACTGCTATTTGATGTATATATATACCAGCTCAAAGACTGGCCTGTGGTCATAAGAGGCTTAGGTTTGACTTTGTTTTTGTATAAAAAGGCATGGTACAATTTGTTTCTACTATTTTAACGTTCCGTTGCTTAACGCGTTAACTCATTTTATTTAAATTTTGAAATTTATTTGTGTGTTCTGTTTATGCCTGACTTATGTGAGATACCGTTGTCCACGTACGTGCATATTTTTGAAAAGCAGCGATGTTGGTGTAGAAACATGATCTCGAGTGAGAATATATGTGCATAATTATACCATTTGGCAACAGAAATACATTCAAATAATTTTTTCTTCGGTTTTTCATAATTCGGTCCACGAGGAGTTACCCCAGGCGAAAGCTCTAGATGCTTTAGTAACTCTATTGCCGATCTCCGACGATGCACACCTATATCGTTAATTGAACTGAGGTATGGTATTTGTCACCGTGCAACTCGGGCCTCAATCATTTCCTGGGCCACATATATTTATAATTGTGTTAAAATGTATAATCAAATAACTCAACCGCACAGATAAAGTTATAGACTATTATTATATATAGTATGTGTGCCTACACTGATAAACTGAACCACTTTTTCTGAATATACTGCGTAATGCGTAGCGGTTTTCTAAAACAACTATTCCCTGAAAACAGTTTTATTAAAAGCTGACTCAATTTTAATGATATATTTGTACGGTCATTGTGAGGGTTTGGGTTGAAGTATAAATATTGCGATGGCATTAATTTATGGTGAAAGACATAAATGGACTGAACTCCAAGTCGAATATTGTCTTTCAATAGGCGTCCCTGTCCTTTTGATGTCGTGTCTCTAAATGCGTTGATTCGTCCAATCTACCTAGATGAACAGACTCTGTCAATACAACGCTGCGCTTGCTCGTAAAGTGAAAACAATTTGCCAGAAATTAGACCTTGTGTTCAAGAAACATTTTGTCTATATTCAATTTTCATAAAACAGTTGCCTAACGGCTATCGAAGAATTGAATCAACGGCTAATTTTTGTCACATGTGTCGACCGATACAGACACTGCTTGATTTAGTAGCCAAAAACACAGTAATTTGCACTGGACTCAACATATCAGAAATGCGCCTTCTTTGTCTGCTCGGCTCTTCGGCAGAAGCACTGTGGATACTCAAGCGCTGGTAAACCAAAATTTGTGATTTCGATTGCTGGGAATTCTTCGTAAGGAAGAGTAGACGCTGGGTAAAAGGTGTTGGGCTATGTGGCGGCTTAGTTCACAACATGCAGCTTTGGAACAGGGTTTACAGCTTTGGCGTTTTCTTTCTGTTATAAGTTTTATGGCCAAGCATATATACTTCCAAGCTGCTTGCAACTCGGGTAGATACGATTCCGGTGGTAAAAGAACATTCGACAAACGTCATCAGACGAACAAAAGAACTTCGAAGAACATACACGTGATTTACATGTTCCTTATATATACACCTGTTTTTGCCCTGGACCGTATTTTCTGGCTAAGACCTGACAGAAAACGCAACTTTAATTCATTTACAACAGCAGATCGTCAAATAGTAGCTTGTGTTTGATATGCAGCAGTGTTTAAATACCGCTACTTTTGGGGCTTTGCAGAATTTTTACGCTTTGGCTGCTTTGGAAGGCGAATGTGTCATTGGAAAATTACCGTAATTGGGTCACGCTTGGTCACTACTATGATCGGGCCATCAGTTCACCGCCACTACAAAGTTACTAAGTCACATAATGGCGCCCCGGTTAACGAACATTAAATAATAAAGGCGGCTTAATAGAAATTCGAAAAATTTTTGTTTTCAAAAGGTTTTGTAAATTTTCTTGAATTATCGCCAGCATAATCTGATTTTAATGTTTGAAAACAGTTTTCGGGTGAATATAGATTGAACCAAAAGCGTTCTCTAATCATTTCAACGTAAAATTGCAAAATTCATCGTTTGTTGAGTCATTTAAAGTGAATTCGAGCATTAACAAAACATATAGACTATTCTTGCATGAATTTTAATATCATTAAGATCTATTATATATGAATATGTCAGATTTCAGAGTTTCTGCTTTCCAAATATAGACAATATCAACATCGTTCATTGCAGTTTTTAGAAACACCGAAGTTACGCAAAGTTTATGTGTTTCTCTGATATGCCGATACAGCACATATCATCATACATTTTATTCAAAAGTTCTATGTTTATATTTTAATTTAAAAATATAGTTATACAAAGTGATGGTGCACATTAGGACGATGGTTCACTTTAAGCAAAATAATTTGGTTCATATTAAGCAGGTGTGGTTCACGTTGCGGCGAATGCAGAAAACAAACTATATCGAAAAGCAATGTTGTGTTCCGTAACATCACAAGAATTATTTTGATATAAAACTGTTTCGAAAAAACAATCCGAACATTCCAAATATAAAAATTTTGAAAATTACTTGCACAAAAAATTTCAAATTACGTGCTGGACGATGAGCAACACTAAAACGCCGCCAGGAAAAAATCAATACAATGAAACAGGTATGTAGAAAGAAACGAGTGCTTTTACAACGACGTGTAATATGACTAATCGATCAGGATAATAGATAATGCAATAAAGGGTTAAGTAAAAATGGTGTACTTCAAGGGTGGTTCACATTTGGAACGCTTACTATACTGAGTAGAGTAGTTGCATTAAGTAAAATGAAATAAATGCGGTACGTTTTGTGGCTGCTACCTTTTTAGTGATGCAATATGTGTATTATATATTTGTACGCTCTTTTTAACAGTATTGCACCATTTATGACACACCAGATAGCCCACATATAATGACAATGCCAGTTGCCCTGTTGTTTTGAATCTCACTGTTGTTGCTTTTGTGTACAGACGCCATAGCTGTGGTGTGCCAACCGATATAGTTTTAAAATAAAGTTGTATAAACTATTATATCTTAATTTTTATGCTATTTTTATTGCTTAGACTGCTTTTCCATTCGTACCGTGCGTTTACATCCCGTTTTAGATAGGTACGCGAGGTTATTGGTACCAGATGGTCCAGGCGGGAGCGAGTAAGTGCTCGAAAGGTGAGGGGAGAGTGAGGGATCAGTTCCCGAAATTTTTACGAACGAAAAGTTAAGTTTTCCAACTACGCTAAAATCTTATCTAATTTTCTACTATTTTCGCTAATTCTTGCTTAAATTTTCATCCATTTTTTGCTACATTGTGCCTGTTTTTGCCAAATGTCTCCACTTTTTCTTAATTTTCTCAAAATTCTGGTCTCAGGGGAGGGGAAAATATGCCGTTGAAGGACTTGTTAAACTAAAGAGTTAAAAATTTAACTTCTTGTTGATACGGATCGAGCCAAGCGAGCAGAGTTTCCACTCATGGCGCTATCGAGAAATCGTTAAAATTTATTTTTGTCTGTTTCTGTCATTCATAACTGATCTTCAGGTGTATAAATTTCGACTAATTTCAATTTATTCGATAGGAAAAGTGATGACGGTGTGCTCTTATGTAAACGGCTCCGGCTCCATCTTCGGGGTCAAAAAAATAAAAAACAGGTTTTTAAGGGTTCTTTGCCAAATTTTTCCATACGGGTACCAGGCTATCACAGCCCATACACAGGCTTCAATCGAGACCACCATACAGAATCAAAACACCGTGATATTTTCATTGTACTTTAATTATGTAGACATAAGTACTAGGGCAACTGAAATGTGTTTTCGCAATATGTTTTAATAGCTATTGAAGAAAAACAATTACTTACATAAAATAGCTATCATATCACATTTCTTTCGTAAAGTTAGCTAAATATACTGGATTTATAGACAGCGATAAATGTTTAAAATGCAAAAACGTCTATAAATTTCTACCGAGTTTAATTAGGTACCGTAAAGGAGAATACTGATTTGTGTTTGCTGTCGCAGGCATGTGAGCATCGGATGAATATACTGTCATCTTCATACCTAATCAGCCGGAATTTTAGTTCTATCTGTATTATTTGTATACTGTTTATACTATGCAATGATCCCCAGGAATTTAGTGTTAAATATGACACAATAATTCACTCAATTTAGTTCAAGTATTCGTAGTATATACATAAACGTATAAAACAACTAATTATATACACTATGAAAACGCCGAGTAAAATTTTACTCAATGCAGTCCACCCATACTAATTCAAACTTAATTCAGTCTCAGCCAATCTTACTCGGCATTTTTACAGTGTATTATTGGTAATCGTCTAGTATTAACTTTATTTTAGTGTCATTTTTATACTGGAGTGAGGGAAATCCAGTCTTTCAGATTAAAATTAACTCTAGTTTTTTTATTATTATTTGTGATTTGATAAGAAAAAACCGATTAGGCTTATCTTTTCGCAGTGAATATGACATTACACGCAAATATATATGTGTATAAACAACATACATGTGTGTTGAAAACTACAAACAACCTAGAGGCTACGACACACATATCAATGTTGTAAGTCTGCATTTCTTAACCTTTTCAGTGTCTTAAAGGTTTAACGCTCATGCAATGGCTTGTGTTGAAAACAATATTTTCAATACTATTCCAATGCTTAAACATGACGTTGCTCACAAGCCTGGCCGGTTGTCTGCGGGGCAAGTAGCGCAGTTTTTCAATGAGGTACGTGCTTTGTGCAAAATATAGATTAGACTGCTTCAATTTGCGTAAAATAAGTTGTATGTGATTTGTTGCACGCCAGTAACTAACTGCTGCACTCAGGCAAAATCTATTACATCTGTGCGCTACATAAAGAATGATAGAAGTACTTCGTCTAGCTATAAGTTTCGCTCATTATTTACCTTCCATTTTAAGTTTCTAAAATGTAATGTGCTACTATTATTATCATACCATGTGGTTCACATATTGCAACCACAATTTGTCAATCACTGTCTTGTTGGTTCAAATAGATATTAATTGAATTGATTAATTCATAGGTATCGAAGGGAGTGTGGTAGGGGTGCTTGCCCACCAAAGCCTCCAGCCAAATCAACCCCCTCGGGAACGTTCGCACTATACCCTTTTCGCCAAAAAAATCTAGCCCCCCCTTAGGCCGACGGACCTTCGACAACTATGGACTAGAATTATCCGATTCTGTTGGAAAAATTTGGAGGCTGTATTTAACCCATTTTTTAATTCTCTTTTTCAGTGTCGATGAAAAATTATTATTCACCGCGAGGTATCGAACTCCGATCGTAGGAGTACAGGGTTAACCGCGTGTTCTGAAACTTATAAAATTGATGAATAACACTCCATGACAGGTATGGAGAAGCTATGTCGAACTTAATATTTTTAGAAATTATAACAAAACCTCATGCCATTTTATTAACAGAAAAGTGAGAAACAACAGACGGATAATCTTTGCAGAACATGAAAGGTCATGCTCAATGGAAGACAGTTACTCGTGCTTCGATTTTACAAAGTATTTTATTGCAAAATCTGTCGTTTAAAACAAGTTGAACAATGTGGCTAAATTTTTTTCGGAAACTATATATGCTTGCACTCTATTCTAGCATTATATTGAATAAAGCACGTTGTTATTCGGACGATATTTGGCCATTTATCTATGGTAGATACGAAGATTGATTCCTAGGTCATATATTAAGTAGAGTGGTGTCTCAGATTGGATGTGTATAATAGTAATATTGGTATTTGAGACTAGATGTGTATAGTAATAATAAGATTAACTACTCAACCTTTTTGTCATCGGTAACGCTGTTAACATTTGCTGTACATGTTTTCAAAAATACTTAGGTAGCAAAAATTCTGAGTCGCGTTGGGTTTGAGATACTATCGGATTCGAAATTCACCTCCATCCCATCGCCTTACTATCGAAATGCTAAATGGGTAACTGTGTAGTTATATATTGCCTGCTTTACAGTAAAAGCATTTGTTTATGCTATATCATCCGAGTGCTAAATAGTTAACACAAAAGTAAATATGATTGCTCGTAATCGAACTCCTAGCTAAAATGGTAAAAATAATTTATTAAATTGCACTAATCGTTACGTCGTATATATTACAGGGGTATCTTCAAATTAACAATTTCTTTGATCCGGAAACAGACCTTGAACCCTGTCTGAAAGATATCGAGGATTTGGTTGAAGATATTGTAAACAAAAAATTAGCGCTGATCAGCAATCAGTCAAGAGGTTAGTTTATCGTCATTTGCATGACGTTCGAAAACAAAGCAGCTAAATTTATTTAGTATGCACCGGATCCTCAAGGGTGGACCAAAATTTTTGCAGTTTGATCAATTTTATCATTTTTCTCGATCAGACTAAGAAGCTATAGAGATTAGCATTTCGCAGGCGCGCTTCACGAGGTGTGTTAAGACCCAGCCCTGATTGATTGCAATTGCTGAGGACCCCCAGGGAAGTTGACACTGACACCTGTGCTCAAGCCATAATATAAAGCCCCTATTCCCTATTTCGATCTTACTTGGAAGTTGTTTGATTAAGCTGTTCGATAATATTCGAATAAATATGCAGTCTGTCAGCAGTGTGCCAAGTACTGTCCTTATCAAAGTAGATTTGCTTTGGCATGATAATCCTAAACTTCTGTCACATCGAGAGCAGGATAGTGCATATGGGACAATATTATAGCTTGATCGAAACTATATCAAGGAAAAAGCCACACAACTAACTCAGCATACTTCCTTCCTGACGAAGAGGCGGAGCATGCTACGACCCACACAGTCCAAAACGCCCCATGAACCACCCTCGGCCCTCCCCGAACGCATCCCCCCAACAACGGACAACCAAGGAAATCCAAGACCAAAAGCAACCCAATATCCAAAAAAAAAAAACCCAAACCCAACAGCGAACATAAACCCTTCCGAAAAACCAACCGACACACCCAGGGAAGCAGACAGCAACGAAAACAAACAAACAACAGACACACACAGAGACGCGAGAAGGAACAGAAAATCTCTCCGCACGAAAACCGAACATAACACGCACGTACGCAAAACAGGAACCCCACAGACGACCCCCAAAACACAAACAAAAAATAAAAAAACCCCGCTCGCAACAATATCTCACCCGCCGCAAAACTCCCACAAGCCACCCTATCACAACTCCCACAACCAGCATCTGTAAACACTCACTAACCATGGAGCACACCTACCAATTATCTCGCACCAAACATACTACACAACAAACATACCCCCCACCAAGACCACCCCCATACACCTACAGCCAACCCCACCCTCTCAATACTTCCACCTCTACACTCTAACACACCCTTTCCTTCCCATATTCATCTTTCTTCCCACTCCTCCCCCAACACATCACCAACCACCCCCCCATACCACCACACCTCCTCTCACCTCTCTTTCCACCTTTTCCTCCCCCTTCTCTCCTCCCCCCAACACCCCCCCCCACCACCCCACACCACCATGCCCATACGACCCCGGCTATCATAACCTCAAGGGCGGACCCTAAGTTTTCTATTTTAGCCACTTTTCTTGGTCAGACCCAAGAAGTTACGGAGCTTAGCAGGCCGCAGGCGCGCTTCACGGGGTGTGTTCGGACCCCGCCCGATTGGTTGCGCACGTGTCTAGTATCCTGGTATGATCGCTGAGGTCCCCCAGGGAGGTTGACACCGAAACCTGCTCACAGGTCATGATGTCACACCAATATTCCCTATCTTAGCCTAACGGAAGTTGTTTTATCAGCGTGATGTGAGGTGAAACCGCGTAATGATTTAGTTTCACTGAGTAAATTTTGAGTTCCACTGAGTTTATCCTTAGTCGAACACTTTATTCAATGTAGCCTGTATGGCCCCCACAGGGTTCCGACTGTCCCTGAGAGTTTAGCGTCGGATTTCCTACTTGGTATCCTGATAATCTATTTATCCGTTTAGGGGATAACATTTTTCCGAATAAATTTTGTCTCTAGTTGCGAATATTAATTTCACGAGCGAATTCGGTTGCCAAATTGGGAGGAACACTCTCGCTACAATTCTGCAATTTCCAAGTACAAAGACTGGTGGCGAACTGCACGTGTCAGGGCTTGGAATATTTCCCTCGTCAAGCCGTGACACGCAGAGTTGGCCCTGTCCGTCGGACGTCTTTATTACGCCTAAGTATAAATAACAATGGACACTAGGTGATTTTCAACGTTTTATTTCAAGATACGTACAGTACAAATCAGATACAAGAGGTTGAAGCATCATCTAAGCGGAAACTTGGGGACTGTCGTGCTCGTTCATTTCCTTGTCCGCGTCTAGTCGGGGCGTGAGGCGGTGCGAGCGAGTAAGTTCCCGGAAAACACCGGACCAAAATCTATACCCGAGACGTTCAACTGAGTCCGCTATAGCTCGGGTTATGTGTTCTGGCATGCTTCGAAACTCGCTCTAGATGGCGAGGGGCTTTCCATACTCTTAGAGAAACGTGCGGGAAAGATGGTAGCTCGCCTATTTTGCCCTATAACTTAAGTCGCATGGGAGCATGAATCGGGGTACGCGGAAAGGCATGAACCTACGACGAAAATTTGGCACAGTTATACGAACAAAAACCGTCTAATGTACAAGCTAAAACATGGTAAAAATCGACAGTCACATATAGAATAAACAATTCGTGCCGTCGGAGTCCATCACGTCCTCCCTTACAGACCTACCTAGTCTCTCGTTACTCCTTATCCTTAGGCCAGGAGGTGCATTAATCGATCATACCTTCGACCCGACGCCTTTGGCAGTCCAAAAAGAGGATCGAAATTTTGCCTCTTGTCCTAACACGTCGTGCTTGATCGACCGGGGACAATGTGGTTAAGCTCGGCGAGGGGGTAGTAAGTGAGCTACGTTACACTCGAATAGGACACAGTTCTGATCGCTTATGAGGATTATTCCTATAGTAACTTTTCAACTACCGACGCAGACGCTTGCGCGAGCCGTCGTCGTTTTGGACAATGTCCGAGGCGACCACTGTTGCTGTTCTAACCGTTTTAGAATTGGGTATCAGGCCTACTCTATAGTCTCGGTCAAATTGGCACTCTCGGCTGCGTTTAGTATTTAAGTCTGAGGTACGGGGCGTTCTGGAAATTAGTTCCCCGTCTCGGCAATTTCCGTGGGATCCTAGGTGGGGCGGTTGGGCCTGCCGATTTGTTTCTGCGACTTGGCCGGGCAAGGGGGCATGGGGATCTTGCTGTGGACGCGTCCGCGTCCCTCTTTTGGTGGTTGTTTCTTTGGTTGGTTTCCTTTCCCTCTTTCCTTGCTTTGTTCTTTTGTTTCCTTTGTTTCCTCTGCTGTTGTTCTCGTCTTTCGTGTTCACTCTCCCTAACTTATCCTAGTGCCTTATAGTACTGTACACGTTGTCGTTGTACAGTGACTCGACTGCACTATCGAAATTGTGCAGTCGAGTTATCATCAAAATTTTATTAATTTCACTCAGACCTCGATGGTCGAGTGGTTAAAACGGAAATTTCTGCAGCGGGCTTAAATTCCCCGTGCAGGATCAAAACCTAGTAAGGGAAACTGAAAAAGGAGAGAGAATACAGCAAAAATCAAAGCAAGGACATACATAGTACATAGCCTAACGGGCAATCAGGGATAAAATGGAAAAATGCCTAAACTCAGCGATCGAGTCGCTTTAGAAAGAAAAAAGGGGTTTTGCACTTGCTCGGTTTGGGGTCAAAATGGTTCGCGAGAGGTCGCGATTTTATTCCATATTTAAAAGAGGATATTCTAGCCCATTTTTCTGTTCAAGGGCGGGGCATAGTGCCGAGTTTTTGGAAGCGGGCACGGTGGTGGATTGTGATCTCTAACAATGCGGTCGATTCATTTTAGTACAGGGAGCTTTACCATTCGCTATCGCCGAGCTTAACCATGGCTGCCTGCTACGGTGAACGTCGGTAGACTTAATAGTTGAACAGAGACAATTTCGAAGCAAACATGGTGGGGCGATATCTTTTGCAAGCGCCTAGTAAGTTTAGTCATGAGGGGCCGCCAAGGGTTCGTGACATCGGTAGCTGATCCTTATGTAAAGCTGGCATCAACCGTTCTGTTGGCAAACAAATCAAACACTGGTCAAAATCGTGCGAAGATTGTAATAAAATCGCTCCTTGCGGAGTGCCAATACCTTATGCTCAAGCTAAAATCACTTAGAATTTGTTTAGTCTTTTGTAATTTCCCCAAATTTTCTTAACTCAACTGACAAAATAAATTTTAGGGCTTTCTAAAGCCCGACAGAGGCTAATCCTCCGTCCCTAACTGCAAAGTCAGTCCGCACTCAAGCAGCGGCATGAGTGTCGAACAGTCCACTAAACTGAAAGTTTGGAAACCATAAACATGAGCAGAAACAATAAAAATGCAAGTCCCTGTGGTTTTATGGTAAAATTTTACCGTGGTCAGCTCAGGAAAATTCTACGGCCCTAACTCACAAGTAAGAAGTTATGGAAAAACATGGACGAGAGGCGTCCATCATTGGTTGGCCCTACCTATGACCACGGGGAATCAGATCTACTTCGACTTTGTTGTCCCCAACTTAACACCTTCCGTGCATTCGCTCAGGATGCCCAAAACGAAACTCGACTGAAGGAGGTTTGTCAAGAAACTTGAAAGGTAGAATAAGCTAGCATGTAAAACGGAACGTCCACTAACGGACGGGAATGTCAACTGTTGCTGTGAAAATTTTATTTTGATGAACGGTCTGTTACAACCACAAATGGGGAAAATAAACCCCCATGCGCTTGACTCTCATCCCGACTTACTAGGTTCGATCCGGGACAGCAATTGCTAGTCCCCTTCCGTGAGGCGAAGGGCGCCTACACGGGTCCTCCAACGTCGAATCCCGTTCCAAACCAAGAAAGCAAAAACACAAGAAAGCTAAAAGCCGAGGCGAAACCATACAATAAAACTAAAGCGTCGGAGCCGGTCAGTAGAGTCGACCGAACTCCGCGCTGTCGAAGTCGAACTGATTCGAAGAGACGACGCGGTAGTCGTCGCTTCAAAATTTTCTGCTGTGTTGAAGCATGGCGATTCTGTCGCCATCCAATCGGCGACGTTCTTTTGACGCCCACTTTTTCGAGGTCAAACTCGGGCGCCCAATCGAAAAATTCCCCAAATTCTGATTTTGACAGCTATCGTAAACCCTGGGTCCCCTTTAGAGAGAGTCGGCTTCAATCGAAATCGCCGACATCAAATTTGAACCCTCCGATTACTCGGAGGTCGACCATCTGTGAGTTTTCTCCCAAAATCTCCGATTTTACCCCATCTGTAGTCCCAAATTCTTGTCAGAAACTTGTCGAAAACTCATTACTCAGATCTTTTAAAGCTCTTACCTAACTTAGCTTGGACGTTATCCCCCAAATGTCCCACGAAAGCTGCTAAATCACCCGTCAAATTTTCAAAATTTTAAATCTTTTCCCTTTATAAAATACTTGGAATAAGCTTGGATGTGTCTTTTCGGTGATCTGGTCCTCATCCATCAAATTTTTCCCCCAGCTAACTCGCCGATTAAAGCCAAATTTCTGCTATTTAGCGAGTTAGCTGCCTCATCCATCACTTAATTAAGCTTATTTGGAGGGCATCTGGGGCTAAATTTTACCACCCTATCCATGGATAAACGTGCTAACATTGCACGTTTATATGTTGGCTTACAAGATAAAGCCAAACATTCCTATCATTCCAAGCTAATGGCTTTCCTAGCTAAATTTCAAATATTCCGACAGGACGTCTTCGGACGTCCCGAAGGGGGGGGAGCCTAAGAGGGGAATGAGCTGATTTCGCGGTCGTGGGTGCAGTTCATTCCGATGTATCTGTTAACCTATCGGATGTCCTGTTCAGGAACTCCCAGGACCCATGGGAGGGCCCTAAACCTACCCCCCGTCTCTCCTAGTCCTATGCGTCCAGTCCGTCCGTAAAACTCACAAATTTAACAGAATTTTGTATGTCCTGTCCCTACATGTCCTGTTTTTTGTGTCGTCTTACATACTATACATATATATATATATATATATATATATATATCTATATCCACAAACACATATACATACAATACTCATGAGCACACATTACACATGAGACACACAGGCGACCTGAGCGACAGAAAGGTCGCTCAAGTTCACACTAGAAACACGCAGAACCACAACAACAACGACAACAACAACATCAACACAACAGCACAGCAACCACAACAACAACAACAACAACAACAACACACACACATAATACAATACAACCACGGCGACAGCAGCAACGGCAACCGACCAAAGAAGTCGGTTAGAGAGAGTGGAAAAGAAAAAGAAGAACGAAAAAGAAAGGCACGGGAAGGGAGTCGGGACAGGGGGTCCCTGAGGGAATTTCGAGGGGCTGGGGCGAAATTCGGTCCCAGGACGAAGAACGGGGCCGAACGATACCAAACACGAGGGGGGTAGACGCAGTGGCGGGTCGGGACCCAGTTTTGGGTTCCGACATATATTAGCATACGGGGTTTCAGCGGGCTCTCCCGCTCTAACGGTTGGGCGGAGCGACGCCCGCCGGGCATCGTTGAACTCGCCTTGGGAAGGCGATTCAGACGAGGGGTGTTTTCCCTGCCTTAACGGCAGCGGGTAGAGGGGCACTAAAATCACGACTGTTAAAGACTGTTAAAGAGAGTGTCGGCAAAAAGTGGGGGCGCATTTTCGGCCGTCCCGGGTTAACGGGGCGACGGATGGAGACCCGCCGGGCATCGTTGAAGATGTCTCGACGCGACGAATGCAATGAGGGGCATTATGCCTACTTTTGAGTTGGGGTTAAATTTTCGGTTGGTCTGTACCCACTTGCAGTCGGTATGCCAAATTGGGGGGGCACGTTATCGGTCATAAGGGGCTAACGCAAAGTCGGACAAAGACCCGCCGGATATCGTTGTGCTCGCCAGGAGCAGGCGACTAAAATGAGGGGTCGCATGAGCACATTTAGGGTCGGGGGTCAAATACGGAGTTGGTACAAAACAAGCGGAATTTTATGTTGAATTTCGGTATGGTATGAAACGGGGAAATGAATGATCTAGCGGCGGAATGACTGGTCGGATCGAGACCCGAGTGGCCTCGCCAAATGCCTAGATGGGTGGATTACTTGGACACACTCGTGCGTTCACTCACTGGTCCGATGGTAACCAGAAAACCCAGTCGTTAGCATGGTGATCAGGCAAATTCGGGCTCCAAAGGGTGTTATGAAAAGGAAGGCTCTAGTACGGTGGGGCGGAAAAAATAGATACACCAAATCACGAAGGTCACGCAGTACACATATATATGCATAACTATATTTCCATATAGGCCTAAGTTAAGTCCACTCGGAACCATGGTCTCCAGCCAAACCTAGCGTAAGTATTGGCTGTTAATTGGATGGTTACCTGTTTGTCCCTAAAATATCTCAGGAAATCCTCCAGCAATTTGTGATGTCGTGGGCTCTTTCGAAAGCTCTAAAAATTCTCTACCGAAAAGTACTCGGGACATTTTCGGTAAATCTGAACCGTTGAACGGTTACGGGCCGATAAACAGGCCCGAGGTCCGTTATTTCCGAATAATCGGAAACTACCGTAACCCATTTGTTTCAGCTTACTTTGGTGACCATTAAGCTATAGTTAGCTTGAACCAGGTAAAGTTGATAGTCTTGAGTTTGATCACTTTCCGACCCCTTAAATTGTCAAAGGCCTCCTATTCCCGGACGGTCTAAATTTTGAATTTTCAATAGGGAAACAGAGGTGGTTGGTCGAGTTCCGTTCGGGTCTTCTGTTCAATCTGGTCAAAGATTCTCGTAACCTCCTTACCCTCTTAAACCTGACCAGCTAACCTGTCACACTTCCTCTGGGCTCGCATGAGCCTATCCAATTACATACAATCATGCAATAAACCATGCAATGGCAAAGGTTATATATGACAAAACATAACAAAGGCAAAATGTATGTACTATACAACAATACGCAACGCAACTATCGACCACCATGGCACCATGCAACACCTGAAGACTTTATTCCCTTAACCTCTGGTTCGATTTGAGACGCGTTCAGGCCATTCTGACGCCGAAATCCTCTAAAATAAACGTAACGGGCCGGAACAGGCCTGTTACATCTCTTATATTTTTAAATGGAAATTTTCGGACTCAATTACTCGGGTTGGAAGTAAATTTCTGTTGTTGGGATCTTCGACGACTAAGACCCCTTTCAAAGAGGGTCGTATGCGACTCTGACCGGATAATAAACTATACTCTACGACCCAAAAATAAATTAGTCCACATGTACAGATAATATGATGAAATATGGTACGTGAAAATTTCGGTTCCCTAGTTCACTTATCGTTATTGCCGAAGAATATTATTGACCATCGTTGGTCCAATTTAGCCCTATTTCCAACGAGTCCTCCTTGGTTCCTAATAGTTTCTGTATCCTGACAAGTCCTCCTCTTATATTTTATAAAGGACAAAAAGGACTTTTTACTATATTTTGAGAAGTTTTCCAACTAGTCACAATCGATTTTCTGTCATGGTGCCATGGTACACATATACAGACGGGCATCTTATATAACCATTATAAATACAAAATAAATGACAAGATAAGATGTTTATACATAATAACAATACGGTGGCATGATTACGATTGTCCTATGTAACACATCCGGTCCAGGTTTACCGTAGGTGCTCTAGGCAGTTCATTTCGGCCTCCCAAAAGCGTCTAACTTTTCCGATTGAGTAGTAGTCCTAACGTCACGATACACTTCCCTCTCGACCTTCTCATTCCCAATTGTTGGGTGTTAGGTTCTGCTGAACCCACTTACGGAAGTATCCGATGTACGGTTCAGTAATATATGGCTCCACGACTTCGTGGGTGCCGGTGTTAGTTTCCCATGCGCCTGACTCGGTTAGTTCGGGCGAGTAGTCTGGCATTGACGATTTTTGTAGTCGGTCAGGGAATTGCCATTTAATGTCCTGAAATATCTTGGTAAATTCGTCGTGCCATTCGACCGTATTGTCCTGTCCGATGTCCCAATGTGGAGGTGGCGGGGCAATAACTGCTCGGGCTCCATTACTGAGGAGATAGTCGAATGAGCATAAGTAACGGCGCACTCGACGCATAACCTTGCTAGGAGTATCCAGCAAACGACCTTCGTGTGGCTTCGATCGTAGGGCCGCTTTATAGCCACCAAGAATCATGATTGTCTTGGTTTGTGGCGTGGCGATGCACGTTGCCAGCCGAACGAGAAATTGCATGGTGGCTCCCGGCCATGCCAGGGCGAACCATCCCTTCGAAGCGGCCACGTTGACCAAAGGCGCTGCTAGGGAGTCGCCCAAAATCAAAACGGTTGGCCAAGCGGCGGCGTCATGTCGGAGGAAGGTTCGTACTTCCTCCAGTAGGCGACCCATGACATTATGGCATGGTCGCGGTCGTTTGCCGAACTTGATGTCGTCTGGCCCTAGGCCGATTCCCCAAAACGAATCGGATCTATTTGCCTCGAGCAATTGGGCAAATCCGGTGGCTAATAGAGCGTCCCTGAATCTAGGAATCTTGAATTTTTCTAGTAGCACCGTCCGCATGAGGTGAGGGAGTACTGGGCGGAGGCGCTCGGTTGTTTCGGGGTCGAGGAACTTTTGTTTGTTTCGTCGGGAGATGGCCTTGACGTCTCGAGCTCCCATTTTCAGGTCCGAAATGTCTTGTTTTGCTTGCTCCTCGTCGAATAAATAGGTGACGAGGAGCTGGTAGCCTTGCTCTGTCGAGGCGTATTCGATGGGATATTGTTTTATTGTTTGGCTCAACGGAGCCATGTTGGAGAGTTCCGGCCAGTGTGTACCTTTGGACAGGAATGTTTCGATTGGCGCTCCATAGTTGATGGTGTAATATGGCACACGAGGTTGCGGAAGTTGCTCCATATCTTTGAATGATTTGGTGATTCCTGCAATAGTATTCATCGCCATTAGTGGCGGCTCTTGAGGGAGTTTGGTGGCGGGAGCTCGAGTTTTCTGGGGTGTTTCTCGAGTGATTTAAACGTTACAACCGTCGCTCGCGAGGCGGTTGTCTCGGAGGTCGGACCACTTCTAGTCCGATATCTTCAGGTCGTAATTGTCTTTGTCCACTGTCCTCGTCGGGTTCCAAGTCCGGATGTGCGGATAACATGTCCTCGATGTCCTGTTCATCAAAGATGTCCCTAAAAGGTTCAAACATGTCGTGCCGTGCACGAGCACTACCAGATGGATAATCCATCGGCATAACAGGGTCACGATGTCGAGTCGGTGGAGCGAGGGGTATAGTCCGTCGAGCTGGTGTCGTAATTTTAGGTTCCAATCGTCGGGTGTCCAAACGTGGTATTACGACTCGGGCTTCTTCTCCGTATGGTATGTATTCTTCATACCAACGACAACGGTCCCTGGCTTGCCTATGTGGTTGTCGGCGAGTAGGTTGAGGGGGTTCTTCCCTCTCCTTAACCTCGGGCGCAGAGGGTCCCATCTCAGGAGATCCCTCGCTTTCCTCAGTTGGAGGATCGAGTTCAAAGTGGGGCCTTCGTCGGGGTCCCGGTAAAAGTTGACTGAGAGGTACCTCGTCCTCTTCGTCTTCCCAACTAACTTGTGATTGAGCCCTAGCGGGGGTTTGTCTACGTGGTTTGGCGCGTGATGGTCGAGTTAGAGCTCCTTTAAGGGTGGAGGGAGCGCTACGCGGCGGCGCTCTTCCCTTCCTCCCGGTAGAGGAGCCCTTAGTTGATTCGCCAATGGTTGATACTGTCTCATCGTCCTTGTCTACAGTCCGAGGGCGTAATCGTTTTGGTTGACCGCCTTCCGAAGACTCGGAAGGTCGGTGTTGTTTACTTGTGCTCCGCTTACTTACTTCTCGTTGTCGAACTAAACTTTCAATAAATTCTTCTACAATCCCGTCGGCAGCTACTTGGTCTTCCGAGGGAATGTATTGTATAGGGGATCCTCTTAAGTACTCCATTAATTCAGTTGCATCCTGTATTTCTCCTCGGGCACGGGCGGCTTCCTCTCTTTTCCTTCTTATCTCCTGCATTTCCCATTCCCATTGTGCTAGTTCATTTTGTCTTCGGGTAGTCCATCGACCAAAGGATGGCACTTGTGGATCTTTGGTTCCCCATTCCTGCAAGGGTGATAATAGGGGTGGAATTATCCACCGTTGGGGCGGTGTCGGAAAATCGGCTGTTTCCGGTGAGGTAGTTTCCGAGCTTATGGATGACGCTTGTTCACTAGTTGGCGCGGGAACCTTAGTTGGTTTTCGTCGTGGTTTAGGCTTAGGTTTTGGTGTTGGCGCGGGTTCCAGTGGAGGTTGGCTGGTTGCTGGGACGGATTGTGCGGGTTGTGGCCTTGGAGGGGTGTGAAATGGTGTGAGCCATTCATCTGGAACGTAGTCCTCTATGGTGGCTTCGAATCCTTGTGGCATCAGGGGAGTGTGTGGAAGTGGTGTAGGTGGGGCGGAATATGCCTGACGAGGTATGGAATAGGGTTGTTCGTAAGACGCTGAATGCTCATAATAGGTGTAGTATGGTGTTACTGGCTGGTCTGTTTCGGTCATTAAGTGTTGTGTCTGAGGACTGCGAGATGTTTGAGTGGCGATTGCGGCTCGGTGTTTTGCAGGCGTGAGGGGCGAAGTTTGGACTGCATGCTCGATGGCTGACGTTGGGGATGTTGCTTGTTCTGGAGTGTGAGGCAAGTCTTCGTCCGGGTCCTGTGAAGCGAGTAATTCCACAAGACCGAGGTCGTTTGCATTGAATGGTCGCAGTGCGCGTTCGGGGTCTAATCGTTTTACCTTTAGAGGCCTTGTAGCCTCATCAGTCCGAACGGCTCGTTCCTGCTCTCGTAGGGTTACTGGGGCGGTGTGTTGTCCATACTCAGGCGAGAAAGTACCTGGTGGTTTATCCAGTGCGTAAGGTAACTTAGCGGAGTCCTGGGTTGCGAGTTCCTGTGATATAGCGGGCCATTCGGTGTCCGGGGTTCTGTCAGGGTCACAGAGGGGAAGTCTGTTTTGTTGCGGGGCTCCGGAGGAGTCTTGGGCTTGAATGGTTAGCCGTTCTACTGCGGCGCGGTGGATGTCTGCCTGGGCTTGCGTGTATTCTAAGTTAGGTTCTCCAATCTCTATGCTAGCGACGTCGGATGCACCATCAATCTCCTGACGCAACCGATCTACTGCTTCTGGGTCTGCAGCCTGTAATTCCCTAGCGAAATATTTGTCAGCGAGGATAGTTTCTCCGGGTTCCTGTAGTGCAGCCTCAATATATGCGGGAGGGACTGCCTTAAGTAGATCAGCCATGTCAGGGAAGCTGCTTAGCGGGCGATAGCATGGTTTGGTGCGGTTTATGTGAACTACATGATCGGAAGCATTAGGTTGTCCGGGGAGTTTAACGCAAATGCAGGGGAGCATTATTTTGGTAATCTGGTATGGTCCACACCATCGGCGTTCTAACTTGCGCGATAAGCCTGGGGTGGTATAGTATCGATAGACCCATACATGGTCATTAACGCGGTAGTCCGGGACCTTAATCTTGCGATTGTAATAGCGTTTTCTGTATTCCCGAGCGGATTGCATGGATCGATAGGCTCGATCCCTGATGGTGGCTAACCATCGTTGCACGTTAGCGCGATATGCTTCTGCTCCGGGGTAGCGTCCCCAATCAGTTTGTGTTTCGATTCCACCCGGCACTCGGGGTTGGAATCCGTGCATGAGCATGAATGGTGGATAGTGCGTGGAAGCGTGTACTGCTGAATTGTAGGACATGATGCAATACGGCAGGACTTCGTCCCATGTAGTATGGTCCTTTTCAGGTAATGCTACTCTTAGGAGGAATAGTAGGGTACGGTTAAAACGTTCGATTTCTCCGTTTGCCTTCGGGTTGTAACTGAGCGTTTCGCGTTTAAACGTATGTAGTCTAGCGCACAAGGCTTCCATTACTTCGGAGACGAAACATCCGCCTCGGTCTGAGACTAGCTCTTCGGGTGCGCCATAGCGGCACACCACGTCTTCGACGAAGACCTTAGCTACGCTCTTAGCGGTTTGGTCCGGTAGAGCAGCGGCAATTACTAGTTTCGTGAACTGATCGATGAAGGCGATTACGTACCTATTTCCGTTTCGGGATAGCACCCGAGTGTCCAGTATGTCGACAAACATTCGATGCATGGGTGCACTAGCCAACGGGTTTTCTCCGAGCGCGGCTCGAACGTTTTGGGGTAGATTGCGTGATCGTTGACAAAGTATGCACCTCTTTACATATTCGTCCACATCCTTACCCATGGTTTCCCAATAGTAGAATTGCTTGAGTTTGCTTAGTAGTCGATCTCTACCTGGATGTCCGCCGAACAATGTGTCGTGTTCGTGCTTGAGTATCTGTCGAATGAGTAGTCTAGGTACGCATAGCTTGGGTCTGTGGTCGTTCGGCATGATGGGATGTAAGTATAAAATAGCAGTGTCAGGGCAAAGCCTGTAATGATGGGCTTCCAATTTGAGAGCAGTTGCTGCCTTTTCGTCGGCGGGCGACTGTCGTGTGTGCAAGTACCACCAAATAGGACCAAATTGTTTATCTCTGCGTTGAATGTATGGTAGGTAATTGAGAAGGTTCCTTCCTTCGTATTGTTGAAAGTGTGGTAAGTATATGTGTTCTCCAGTGTCATAGACTTGTTCAGGGCGTTGTAATTGTATTCGTGGTCCACATGCGTAAGCAACCTTAATTAATGTGTCAAATTCCTCTACTTCGGGTAAGCCTCCATATCTTTGTCTAGCAGTTGTCGGTAGCGTCTGTAAATTTCTTCGGTGGGAAATCGTCGGGGTGGTTTAGCTGGAGCTTTGCCTTTGCCGCGATCCTGTCCTTTAACAGCTACGGCAACCATTCGAGGTGGTCCTGTTCGTCATATTCAGCTTCGTCCGACGAATAA